>JARQOC010002269.1:0-27620 GCA_033576535.1 Allobates femoralis
TGCAATATCTTGAACGATATCGTTTAAGCGATCTGCTTTTTTGATCGCTTAAGCGATATCGTTTGTGCATCGCTACGTGCGATCAAGCGATTTTACAATGTAAAATTGCTTGATCGTGACATCGCAGATATGAGAGCCGGAGCTCATATCTAGCGATGAACGATTTAACAATCTGCTTCATCGTGGTGTATGACACCACGATGAACGATCTCCCAGCGGCAGAGCCTATGCTGGGAGATGGTATCTATGGTAAACGTCGGGTTACTAAGCGCCGCGCGGCGCCTAGTAACCCGATGTGTACCATAGTTACCAGCGATCTCGCTGGTCCACATCGTTGGTGAATCTGCCTGTGTGACAGCTCACCAGCGATGTGAACGATATTGTAAGTGATCGCGCGTGCACGTGATCGCTTACAATATCGCTCACGATGTCGACACGTGTGACGGCCGCCGTAATTGATCACAATATTCTACTAACACTATATCTGACTGCATTGTGACTGTGCACCATTGGCTTGTTCACCTCCTATGGTGTCATTCATTCTCTTCTATCTTGTCTCCTTTTTAGAAAATGGTGCCTGCATTTTTGTTATTGTATTGGGCATTTGGATCTCGTGGTCCACATGGAGTCCTGGGATCAAAGGAGGAGAATAACAACGCGGAGATAAAGAAAGAGGAGAAAGATGTGAAGAGTCACATCAAGGAGGTGAAGAAGAGTAACCTCAAGGAGAGTGACATCAAGGAGGAGATTAACATCAAGGAGGTGAAGAAGAGTAACCTCAAGGAGAGTGACATCAAGGAGGTGAAGAAGAGTAACCTCGAGGAGAGTGACATCAAGGAGGAGATTAACATCAAGGAGGTGAAGAAGAGTAACCTCAAGGAGAGTGACATCAAGGAGGAGATTAACATCAAGGAGGTGAAGAAGAGTAACCTCAAGGAGAGTGACATCAAGGAGGAGATTAACATCAAGGAGGTGAAGAAGAGTAACCTCAAGGAGAGTGACATCAAGGAGGTGAAGAAGAGTAACCTCGAGGAGAGTGACACTGAGGAGAGTGACACTGAGGAGAGAGACATCTTGAACACTGAGGAGAGAGACACTGAGGAGAGAGACATCTTGAACGCGGAGGAGAGAGACATCTTGAACGCGGAGGAGAGAGACATCTTGAACGCGGAGGAGAGAGACATCTTGAACGCGGAGGAGAGAGACATCTTGAACGCGGAGGAGAGAGACATCTTGTACGCGGAGGAGAGAGACATCTTGAACGCGGAGGAGAGAGACATCTTGAACGCTGAGGAGAGAGACATCTTGAACGCTGAGGAGAGAGACATCTGAACGCTGAGGAGAGAGACATCTTGAACGCTGAGGAGAGAGACATCTTGAACGCTGAGGAGAGAGACATCTTGAACGCTGAGGAGAGAGACATCTTGAACGCTGAGGAGAGAGACATCTTGAACGCTGAGGAGAGAGACATCTTGAACGCTGAGGGGAGAGAGACACTGAGGAGAGAGACATCTTGAACGCGGAGGAGAGAGACATCTTGAACGCTGAGGAGAGAGACATCTTGAACGCGGAGGAGAGAGACATCTTGAACGCTGAGGAGAGAGACATCTTGAACGCTGAGGAGAGAGACACTGAGGAGAGAGACACTGAGGAGAGAGACATCTTGAACACGGAGGAGAGAGACATCTTGAACACGGAGGAGAGAGACATCTTGAACGCTGAGGAGAGAGACATCTTGAACGCGGAGGAGAGAGACATCTTGAACGCGGAGGAGAGAGACATCTTGAACGCGGAGGAGAGAGACATCTTGAACGCGGAGGAGAGAGACATCTTGAACGCGGAGGAGAGAGACATCTTGAACGCGGAGGAGAGAGACATCTTGAACGCGGAGGAGAGAGACATCTTGAACGCTGAGGAGAGAGACATCTTGAACGCGGAGGAGAGAGACATCTTGAACGCGGAGGAGAGAGACATCTTGAACGCGGAGGAGAGAGACATCTTGAACGCTGAGGAGAGAGACATCTTGAACGCTGAGGAGAGAGACATCTTGAACGCTGAGGAGAGAGACACTGAGGAGAGAGACATCTTGAACACGGAGGAGAGAGACATCTTGAACACGGAGGAGAGAGACATCTTGAACACTGAGGAGAGAGACATCTTGAACGCTGAGGAGAGAGACATCTTGAACGCTGAGCAGAGAGACATCTTGAACACTGAGGAGAGAAACATCGTGAACATCGAGGAGGAGTGTGAAAGCCGGCAGAGTGTCTGCCCCAGAAAGGTGCTGGTAGTGGGGGACGACATGATTTGGGGAGCAGAGGCAGCAATCTGTCGCAGAGATCGGCATTTCCGGAGAGTGAGCTGCCTCCCCGGCGCTCGCATCCAGGACATCACCGATCGGGTGGACAGATTGCTGGCAGGGGCGGGGGAGGACCCGGTGGTGATGGTCCATATCGGCAGCAATGACGGCGTCACAGGAAGGTGGAAGATCCTAAAAGACAATTACCGAGAACTGGGCGAAAAACTGAGATCCAGGACCTCCCGGGTGGTGTTCTCCGAGCTCCTCCCCTTTCCCTGTGCCACTCCAGAGAGAACACGGGACCTCATGGCCGTCAATCAGTGGCTCCGGACCTGGTGCCATAAGCAGGGGTTCGCCTTCATGGACAACTGGGCCGACTTCTTTGGGTTCTACCGGTACTATTGTGCGGACGGGCGGCACCTCAGTGAGGAGGGGGCAACACTGCTAGGGGAGAAGATGGCGAGAAAACTGGAGAAGGTCATAAACAAGGCATTGGAGGAAGACAGAGCGGGGGGAGGTAATCACTGTAAGGGGGGAAGATAGGGGGCACACATTAAATTAGGGGTGACATGGGGGTGGGGTTAGAATAGTCAGTATGATAGGATAGAGGAATAGAGGATAGTCAGTATGATAGGATAGAGGAACAGAGGATAGTCAGTATGATAGGATAGAGGAATAGAGGATAGTCAGTATGATAGGATAGAGGAACAGAGGATAGTCAGTATGATAGGATAGAGGAACAGAGGATAGTCAGTATGATAGGATAGAGGAACAGAGGATAGTCAGTATGATAGAATAGAGGAATAGAGGATAGTCAGTATGATAGGATAGAGGAACAGAGGATAGTCAGTATGATAGGATAGAGGAATAGAGGATAGTCAGTATGGTAGAGGAACAGAGATACACAGAAACAAGGTTTTAAAAAAGATTTCTTTTTTTCTTAAAGTAAAAAGATAAATAGTTTGGGAGGGGGGGCAGGTTAATGTGTATTTGGGGGGGCAGGTTAATGTGTATTTGGGGGGGGCAGGTTAATGTGTATTTGGGAGGGGGGGCAGGTTAATGTGTATTTGGGGGGGGCAGGTTAATGTGTATTTGGAGGGGGGCAGGTTAATGTGTATTTGGGGGGGGGGCAGGTTAATGTGTATTTGGGAGGGGGGGGCAGGTTAATGTGTATTTGGGGGGGGCAGGTTAATGTGTATTTGGGGGGGGCAGGTTAATGTGTATTTGGGGGGGTGCAGATATAAATAAAATAAAAAAAAAAAAGTTCTAAATAATTAAAAAAATGTTTAGAAAATTGTAAAAAGCGAAAAGAAAAGTTATAAAAAGCGAATCATCACCTTTTCTCATGAATGTTCTGTTATTTCACATGTATCTGCTGCAATCTGCCACCTGGTGGTCACATTTAGTATTGCCCTTGATTTACATGCAAACTTCGCAAAACGATGCATTAATTATTCCAGCTCCTTTTAACTAATTTGGTGCCCTTCAGTCCTGCAGACGCTTCCATTAAAAGCGGTGTAGAAAGCTTAATTTTCTCAGATTTTACCATCGATTTTTTTTCATGGGGTTCATGTTGGGTGACGGTAATGGCCGCTCCCCAGTCATTAAAAAATAAATATTACATTAGCGATTTGCCCTGTAACTGTTTTCTTGTACATTATCCCCAGTTACAGAGGGGCTGACATGGGGGATGGGTGACCGGGGACGGGAGTCAGGCGATAAAATGGAGGATGGGTGACGAGACTGGGGACGGGCGACAAGACTGGGGACGGGCGATGAGACAGGGGATGGCCGACAAGACTGGAGACGTGGGCCGGGTGACAAGACAGGGGACAGGTGAAGAGACGGGGGGTGGGAGACATGGGACGGGCAACAAGACTGGGGACGGGCGACGAGACTGGGGATGGGCGACATGACGGGACAGGCGACGAGACGTGGGACGTACAACAAGACAGGAGACGGGGGATGGGAGACGTGGGAATGGGCGACAAGACGGGACGGGCAACGAGACTGGGGACAGGCGACAAGACGGGACGGGCGACGAGACAGGGGACGGGAGATGTGGGACAGGTGACAAAACAGGGACGGGCGACGAGATGGGGACGGGCGACAAGACAGGGGACTGGCGATGAGACGGGACAGGAGACGTGGGAAGGGCGACAAGACAGGGGACGGGCGACGAGATGCGGGATGGGAGACGACGATGATCCGGGGGTCGGTTGACAAAACAGGCAATGGGACGGGAGACGTGGGACGGGCGACAAGACAGGGGATGGGAGATGAGACGCGGGATGGGAGACATGTGATGGGTACAAGATAGGGGATGGGCGAAGAGACGGGGGACGAGAGACGTGGGATGGGCGACAAGTCAGGGGACTGGTGACGAGACGGGGGACAGAACGGGGGACAGGTGACGAGACCGGGGACGAGTGATGAGACAGGGGACGGACGACGAGACGGGGGACAGAACAGGGGACAGGTGACGAGACCGGGGACGAGTGATGAGACAGGGGACGGATGACGGTACGGGCGACGAGACGAGCGACGGGGACGGCCGATGAGACGGGGACGGACGACAGGACGGGGTCGGTTGACAAAACAGGCAACGGGATGAGCAACAAGACATGGGACAGGCAACGAGACTGGAGATGGGCGACTAGCGATGGACAGGCGACGGGATGGGGATGCGTGACAAGATGGGCGATGGGTCGGGCAACGAGGTGGGGGACGGGCGATGAGATAAGCAACGGAGACGGTCGACGAGACAGGTTCGGGTGACGGAACAGGCGAAAGGACGGTCGACAAGACGGGGGATGGGCGAGGTGGGACGGGCGATAAGACGGACGATGAGACGGGCGACGAGACGATGGACAGGCGACGGGATGGGGGACATGACGAGACGGGGGATAGGTGACGAGACGGGGGATGGGCGGCGGGACATGGGACGCGAGACGGGGGACAGATGATGAGACAGGCGATAAGACGGGGAACGGGACAGGAGATGAGAAGAGGGACGGCCGACCAGGTTTGGGCAACGAGACGGGAGACTGGTGACAGGCGACGAGACGGGCGACGGGACGGGTGACAGCCACCGAGATGGGCGACGGGGTACAGGTGACGGGACCGGCGACGCAATGGCCATTGAGACTGGGGACGGATGACAAGACAGGGGACGGGCAACGGGGGTCAGGCGACGAGACGGGCAACGGAATGGACGGCGGCATAGGCGACGGAACGGGCGACGAGATGGGCAACGGGAAGGGCGATGAGACAGGATGGGTGACGGGACGAGATGGGGGACGGGCGATGAGAAGAGCGACAGGGGACGGAGGACAGGGGACGGGCGATGAGACGGGGGACAGGCAAAGTGATGGGGGACGGGGGACAGGTGACAAGACGGGCGATGGGACGGGCACGGGTGACGAGATGGACGATGGGACGGGCGACCAGATGGGCGACGGAGGACGGGCGACGAGAGGGGCGACAGGGCATGGGTGAGGAGACGGGGGACGGTGACGAGACGCATGGGTGACGCAACGGAACGGGCGACGTTACTGGTGACGGGAGACGTGGGATGGGTGACAAGATAGGGGAAGGGCAACGAGATGGGTGATGTGACGGGGACAGGTGACGAGGCAGGGACGGGCGATGAGACGGGATGAGCGACGAGACTGGGGAAGGGGTACGGGTGACAAGACGGGGGACGAGAAACGAGGGACAGGCGATGAGGCGGGGACGGGCGACGAGACGGGCAATGAGACAGGGGATGAGCAACGATATTGGGGAAGGGGAACGGGACGGGCGACGACATGGGGGATGTGCGTCTCCTATCCCTCGTCTCGCGTCCCCGTCTTGTCACCCGTTCCCCTTCCCAGTATCGTTACTCATCCCCTGTCTCATTGCCCGTCTCATCGCCGGTCCCCGCCTCGTCGCTTGTCCCTCGTCTTGCGTCCGCCATTTAGTCACCCGTTCCCCTTCCCCAGTCTCGTCGCTCATCCTGTCTCATCGCCCGTCCCCGCCTCGTCACCTGTCCCCGTCACGTCGCCCGTCTTGTCACCCGTCCCTCATCTTGCCACCCATCCCACGTCTCCCTTCACCAGTAACGTCGCCCGTTCCGTTGCGTCGCCCATGCGTCTTGTCACCGTCCCCCGTCTCCTCACCCATGTCCTGTCGCCCCTCTCGTCGCCTGTCCTCCATCGCCCATCTGGTCGCCCGTCCCATCGTCCATCTCGTCGCCCGTACCTGTCTCATCGCCCGACCCGTCACCTGTCCCACGTCGCCCGTCCCATCGCCTGTCTCGTCAGCCATCCCCCGTCTCGTCGCCTGTCCCCCATCTCCCGCCGTGTCACCCGTCCCCTGTCTCATCGCCCGTCCCCTGTCACCCTGCTCGTTGCCCGTCTCCCATCTGGTCGCCTGTCCCCTGTCCATGTCTCGTCGCCCATCTCGTTGTACGTCCTGTCACCTATCCTATCTTCCATCCCGTCACCCGTCTCGTCGCTCGACCCACGTCACTCGTCTTGTTTCCCTTCCCCTGTCTCGTTGCCTGTCCAGCGTCTCCTGTCTCGTTGCCCAAACCCAGTCACATGTACCCCGTCTAGTCGCCCATCCCCCATCTCGCTTCCCCTGTCTCGTCGCCTGTCCCCTTCTCGTTGCCCGTCCCGCGTCTTGTTGTCCGTCCCCCGTCTCGTCGTCCGTCCTCAGTCTCGTCACCCCTCCTCAGTCTCGTTGCCCGTCCCCAGTCTCGTCGCCCATACCCCGTGTCGCCGCCCATCACCCTTCTCCCGTCTCGTCACTCGTCACCCATCTTGTCACCCGTCCCACGTCTCCTGTCCCCAGTCTCGTCGCCTGTCCCGTCGCCCATCCACCGTCTCATCACCGACCCCCGTCTCGTCGCCCGTCCCCTGTCCTCCGTCCTCTGTCGCCCTTCTCGTCGCCCGTCCCCCGTCTCGTTGCTCACCCCGTGTCCCCTGTCTTGTCGCCCATCTCGTCGCCCATCCCGTCGCCCATCCCGTCGCCCGACCCCATCGCCCATCCCCGTCTCGTCGCCTATCCCCCGTCTCGTCGCCCAAACCGCTTCTTGTTGCCCGTCCCCTGTCGTCCCTTCTCCGCCCATCTTGTCACCTGTCACGTCGCCCAACCCACATCGCCCGACCCCCATTGCCCATCCCCCGTCTCGTCGCTTGTCCCCATATCGTTGCCCGTCCCCCATCCTTTGTCCCCCGTTGCATCGCCTGTCCCCCGTGCCATCGCCTGTTCCCCTTTCGCCCGTCTCATCACCCTTCCCATCACCCGGCCCATCTTCATCTCGTGTCCCCCGACGGGTCGCCCGTCCCATCGCCGTCTCGTCACCTGTCCCCCGTCCCCCATCACTTTGCCTGTCCCCCATCTCATCGCCCGTCCCCTGTCCTCCGTCCCCTGTCGCCCTTCTCATCGCCCATCCCCCGTCTCGTCCCCTGTCGCCCATCCCGTCTCATCGCCCGTCCTGCTGCTCATCTCGTCGCCTGTCCCGTCGCCTATCCCGTCGTCCATTCCGTTGCCCGTCTCGTCGCCTGACCCCTGTTGCCCGTCCCTGTCTCGTCACCTGTCCCCAGTCTCACTGGCCATTGCGTCGCCGGTCCGGTCACCTGTACCCCGTCGCCCATCTCGGTGGCTGTCCCCCGTCCCGTCGCCCGTCTCATCGCCTGTCACCTGTCTCCCTTCTCATTGCCCAAACCTGGTCGGCTGTCCCTCATCTCATCTCCTGTCCCGTTCCCCGTCTTATCGCCTGTCTCGTCGTCTGTTCCCCGTCTCGCGTCCCATGTCCCGCCGCCCATCCCCCGTCTCGTCACCTATCCCCCGTCTCGTCATGTCCCCCATCCCGTCGCCTGTCCATCGTCTCGTCGCCCATCTCATCGTCCGTCTTATCGCCCGTCCCACCTTGCCCATCCCCCGTCTTGTCGACCGTCCTTTCGCCTGTTCCGTCACCCGAACCTGTCTCGTCGACCGTCTCCGTTGCTTAGCTCATCGCCCGTCCCCCACCTCGTTGCCCGACCCATCGCCCATTTTGTCACGCATCCCCATCCCGTCGCCTGTCCATCGCTAGTCGCCCATCTCCAGTCTCGTTGCCTGTCCCATGTCTTGTTGCTCATCCCGTTGCCTGTTTTGTCAACCGACCCCGTCCTGTCGTCCATCCCCGTCTCATCGGCCGTCCCCGTCGCTCGTCTCGTCGCCCGTACCGTCATCCGTCCCCTGTCTCATCACTCGTCCCCCGTCTCGTCACCTGTCCCCTGTTCTGTCCCCCGTCTCGTCGTCCGTCCCCTGTCTCATCACTCGTCCCTGGTCTCGTCACCTGTCCCCCGTTCTGTCCCCCGTCTCGTCACCAGTCCCCTGACTTGTCGCCCATCCCACGTCTCTCGTCCCCCGTCTCTTCGCCCATCCCCTATCTTGTACCCATCACATGTCTCCCATCCCGCGTCTCATCTCCCATCCCCTGTCTTGTCGCCCGTCCCACGTCTCCCGTCCCATTGCCTGTTTTGTCAACCGACCCCCGGATCATCGTCGTCTCCCATCCCGCATCTCGTCGCCCGTCCCCTGTCTTGTCGCCCTTCCCACATCTCCTGTCCGTTGCATCGCCTGTCCCCCGTGCCATCGCCTGTTCCCCTTTCGCCTGTCTCATCACCCTTCCCATCACCCGGCCCATCTTCATCTCGTGTCCCCCGACGGGTCGCCCGTCCCATCGCCGTCTCGTCACCTGTCCCCCGTCCCCCATCACTTTGCCTGTCCCCCATCTCATCGCCCGTCCCCTGTCCTCCGTCCCCTGTCGCCCTTCTCATCGCCCATCCCCCGTCTCGTCCCCTGTCGCCCATCCCGTCTCATCGCCCGTCCTGCTGCTCATCTCGTCGCCTGTCCCGTCGCCTATCCCGTCGTCCATTCCGTTGCCCGTCTCGTCGCCTGACCCCTGTTGCCCGTCCCCTGTCTCGTCACCTGTCCCCAGTCTCACTGGCCATTGCGTCGCCGGTCCGGTCACCTGTACCCCGTCGCCCATCTCGGTGGCTGTCCCCCGTCCCGTCGCCCGTCTCATCGCCTGTCACCTGTCTCCCGTCTCGTTGCCCAAACCTGGACGGCTGTCCCTCATCTCATCTCCTGTCCCGTTCCCCGTCTTATCGCCTGTCTCGTCGTCTGTTCCCCGTCTCGCGTCCCATGTCCCGCCGCCCATCCCCCGTCTCGTCACCTATCCCCCGTCTCGTCATGTCCCCCATCCCGTCGCCTGTCCATCGTCTCGTCGCCCATCTCATCGTCCGTCTTATCGCCCGTCCCACCTTGCCCATCCCCCGTCTTGTCGACCGTCCTTTCGCCTGTTCCGTCACCCGAACCTGTCTCGTCGACCGTCTCCGTTGCTTAGCTCATCGCCCGTCCCCCACCTCGTTGCCCGACCCATCGCCCATTTTGTCACGCATCCCCATCCCGTCGCCTGTCCATCGCTAGTCGCCCATCTCCAGTCTCGTTGCCTGTCCCATGTCTTGTTGCTCATCCCGTTGCCTGTTTTGTCAACCGACCCCGTCCTGTCGTCCATCCCCGTCTCATCGGCCGTCCCCGTCGCTCGTCTCGTCGCCCGTACCGTCATCCGTCCCCTGTCTCATCACTCGTCCCCGGTCTCGTCACCTGTCCCCTGTTCTGTCCCCCGTCTCGTCGTCCGTCCCCTGTCTCATCACTCGTCCCCGGTCTCGTCACCTGTCCCCCGTTCTGTCCCCCGTCTCGTCACCAGTCCCCTGACTTGTCGCCCATCCCACGTCTCTCGTCCCCCGTCTCTTCGCCCATCCCCTATCTTGCACCCATCACATGTCTCCCATCCCGCGTCTCATCTCCCATCCCCTGTCTTGTCGCCCGTCCCACGTCTCCCGTCCCATTGCCTGTTTTGTCAACCGACCCCCGGATCATCGTCGTCTCCCATCCCGCATCTCGTCGCCCGTCCCCTGTCTTGTCGCCCTTCCCACATCTCCTGTCCCGTTGCATCGCCTGTCCCCCGTGCCATCGCCTGTTCCCCTTTCGCCCGTCTCATCACCCTTCCCATCACCCGGCCCATCTTCATCTCGTGTCCCCCGACGGGTCGCCCGTCCCATCGCCGTCTCGTCACCTGTCCCCCGTCCCCCATCACTTTGCCTGTCCCCCATCTCATCGCCCGTCCCCTGTCCTCCGTCCCCTGTCGCCCTTCTCATCGCCCATCCCCCGTCTCGTCCCCTGTCGCCCATCCCGTCTCATCGCCCGTCCTGCTGCTCATCTCGTCGCCTGTCCCGTCGCCTATCCCGTCGTCCATTCCGTTGCCCGTCTCGTCGCCTGACCCCTGTTGCCCGTCCCCTGTCTCGTCACCTGTCCCCAGTCTCACTGGCCATTGCGTCGCCGGTCCGGTCACCTGTACCCCGTCGCCCATCTCGGTGGCTGTCCCCCGTCCCGTCGCCCGTCTCATGGCCTGTCACCTGTCTCCCGTCTCGTTGCCCAAACCTGGTCGGCTGTCCCTCATCTCATCTCCTGTCCCGTTCCCCGTCTTATCGCCTGTCTCGTCGTCTGTTCCCCGTCTTGCGTCCCATGTCCCGCCGCCCATCCCCCGTCTCGTCACCTATCCCCCGTCTCGTCATGTCCCCCATCCCGTCGCCTGTCCATCGTCTCGTCGCCCATCTCATCGTCCGTCTTATCGCCCGTCCCACCTTGCCCATCCCCCGTCTTGTCGACCGTCCTTTCGCCTGTTCCGTCACCCGAACCTGTCTCGTCGACCGTCTCCGTTGCTTAGCTCATCGCCCGTCCCCCACCTCGTTGCCCGACCCATCGCCCATTTTGTCACGCATCCCCATCCCGTCGCCTGTCCATCGCTAGTCGCCCATCTCCAGTCTCGTTGCCTGTCCCATGTCTTGTTGCTCATCCCGTTGCCTGTTTTGTCAACCGACCCCGTCCTGTCGTCCATCCCCGTCTCATCGGCCGTCCCCGTCGCTCGTCTCGTCGCCCGTACCGTCATCCGTCCCCTGTCTCATCACTCGTCCCCCGTCTCGTCACCTGTCCCCTGTTCTGTCCCCCGTCTCGTCGTCCGTCCCCTGTCTCATCACTCGTCCCTGGTCTCGTCACCTGTCCCCCGTTCTGTCCCCCGTCTCGTCACCAGTCCCTGACTTGTCGCCCATCCCACGTCTCTCGTCCCCCGTCTCTTCGCCCATCCCCTATCTTGTGTACCCATCACATGTCTCCCATCCCGCGTCTCATCTCCCATCCCCTGTCTTGTCGCCCGTCCCACGTCTCCCGTCCCATTGCCTGTTTTGTCAACCGACCCCCGGATCATCGTCGTCTCCCATCCCGCATCTCGTCGCCCGTCCCCTGTCTTGTCGCCCTTCCCACATCTCCTGTCCCGTTGCATCGCCTGTCCCCCGTGCCATCGCCTGTTCCCCTTTCGCCTGTCTCATCACCCTTCCCATCACCCGGCCCATCTTCATCTCGTGTCCCCCGACGGGTCGCCCGTCCCATCGCCGTCTCGTCACCTGTCCCCCGTCCCCCATCACTTTGCCTGTCCCCCATCTCATCGCCCGTCCCCTGTCCTCCGTCCCCTGTCGCCCTTCTCATCGCCCATCCCCCGTCTCGTCCCCTGTCGCCCATCCCGTCTCATCGCCCGTCCTGCTGCTCATCTCGTCGCCTGTCCCGTCGCCTATCCCGTCGTCCATTCCGTTGCCCGTCTCGTCGCCTGACCCCTGTTGCCCGTCCCCTGTCTCGTCACCTGTCCCCAGTCTCACTGGCCATTGCGTCGCCGGTCCGGTCACCTGTACCCCGTCGCCCATCTCGGTGGCTGTCCCCCGTCCGTCGCCCGTCTCATCGCCTGTCACCTGTCTCCCGTCTCGTTGCCCAAACCTGGACGGCTGTCCCTCATCTCATCTCCTGTCCCGTTCCCCGTCTTATCGCCTGTCTCGTCGTCTGTTCCCCGTCTCGCGTCCCATGTCCCGCCGCCCATCCCCCGTCTCGTCACCTATCCCCCGTCTCGTCATGTCCCCCATCCCGTCGCCTGTCCATCGTCTCGTCGCCCATCTCATCGTCCGTCTTATCGCCCGTCCCACCTTGCCCATCCCCCGTCTTGTCGACCGTCCTTTCGCCTGTTCCGTCACCCGAACCTGTCTCGTCGACCGTCTCCGTTGCTTAGCTCATCGCCCGTCCCCCACCTCGTTGCCCGACCCATCGCCCATTTTGTCACGCATCCCCATCCCGTCGCCTGTCCATCGCTAGTCGCCCATCTCCAGTCTCGTTGCCTGTCCCATGTCTTGTTGCTCATCCCGTTGCCTGTTTTGTCAACCGACCCCGTCCTGTCGTCCATCCCCGTCTCATCGGCCGTCCCCGTCGCTCGTCTCGTCGCCCGTACCGTCATCCGTCCCCTGTCTCATCACTCGTCCCCCGTCTCGTCACCTGTCCCCTGTTCTGTCCCCCGTCTCGTCGTCCGTCCCCTGTCTCATCACTCGTCCCCGGTCTCGTCACCTGTCCCCCGTTCTGTCCCCCGTCTCGTCACCAGTCCCCTGACTTGTCGCCCATCCCACGTCTCTCGTCCCCCCGTCTCTTCGCCCATCCCCTATCTTGTACCCATCACATGTCTCCCATCCCGCGTCTCATCTCCCATCCCCTGTCTTGTCGCCCGTCCCACGTCTCCCGTCCCATTGCCTGTTTTGTCAACCGACCCCCGGATCATCGTCGTCTCCCATCCCGCATCTCGTCGCCCGTCCCCTGTCTTGTCGCCCTTCCCACATCTCCTGTCCCGTTGCATCGCCTGTCCCCCGTGCCATCGCCTGTTCCCCTTTCGCCCGTCTCATCACCCTTCCCATCAACCCGGCCCATCTTCATCTCGTGTCCCCCGACGGGTCGCCCGTCCCATCGCCGTCTCGTCACCTGTCCCCCGTCCCCCATCACTTTGCCTGTCCCCCATCTCATCGCCCGTCCCCTGTCCTCCGTCCCCTGTCGCCCTTCTCATCGCCCATCCCCCGTCTCGTCCCCTGTCGCCCATCCCGTCTCATCGCCCGTCCTGCTGCTCATCTCGTCGCCTGTCCCGTCGCCTATCCCGTCGTCCATTCCGTTGCCCGTCTCGTCGCCTGACCCCTGTTGCCCGTCCCCTGTCTCGTCACCTGTCCCCAGTCTCACTGGCCATTGCGTCGCCGGTCCGGTCACCTGTACCCCGTCGCCCATCTCGGTGGCTGTCCCCCGTCCCGTCGCCCGTCTCATGGCCTGTCACCTGTCTCCCGTCTCGTTGCCCAAACCTGGTCGGCTGTCCCTCATCTCATCTCCTGTCCCGTTCCCCGTCTTATCGCCTGTCTCGTCGTCTGTTCCCCGTCTTGCGTCCCATGTCCCGCCGCCCATCCCCCGTCTCGTCACCTATCCCCCGTCTCGTCATGTCCCCCATCCCGTCGCCTGTCCATCGTCTCGTCGCCCATCTCATCGTCCGTCTTATCGCCCGTCCCACCTTGCCCATCCCCCGTCTTGTCGACCGTCCTTTCGCCTGTTCCGTCACCCGAACCTGTCTCGTCGACCGTCTCCGTTGCTTAGCTCATCGCCCGTCCCCCACCTCGTTGCCCGACCCATCGCCCATTTTGTCACGCATCCCCATCCCGTCGCCTGTCCATCGCTAGTCGCCCATCTCCAGTCTCGTTGCCTGTCCCATGTCTTGTTGCTCATCCCGTTGCCTGTTTTGTCAACCGACCCCGTCCTGTCGTCCATCCCCGTCTCATCGGCCGTCCCCGTCGCTCGTCTCGTCGCCCGTACCGTCATCCGTCCCCTGTCTCATCACTCGTCCCCCGTCTCGTCACCTGTCCCCTGTTCTGTCCCCCGTCTCGTCGTCCGTCCCCTGTCTCACACTCGTCCCTGGTCTCGTCACCTGTCCCCCGTTCTGTCCCCCGTCTCGTCACCAGTCCCCTGACTTGTCGCCCATCCCACGTCTCTCGTCCCCGTCTCTTCGCCCATCCCCTATCTTGTACCCATCACATGTCTCCCATCCCGCGTCTCATCTCCCATCCCCTGTCTTGTCGCCCGTCCCACGTCTCCCGTCCCATTGCCTGTTTTGTCAACCGACCCCGGATCATCGTCGTCTCCCATCCCGCATCTCGTCGCCCGTCCCCTGTCTTGTCGCCCTTCCCACGTCTCCTGTCCCGTCTCATCGCCAGTCCCCTGTCTTGTCGCCCGTCCCCATCTCGTCGCCCGTCCCTGTTTTGTCACCTGTCCCACATCTCCCGTCCCCTGTCTCGTCGCCCGTCCCGTCTTGTCGCCTGTCCCCAGTCTCGTTGCCCGTCCCCTGTCTTGTCGCCCATTCCCACGTCTCCCATCCCCCGTCTCGTCGCCCGTCTCCTGTCTTGTTGTACGTCCCACGTCTCGTCGCCTGTCCCGTCATGTCGCCCATCCCCAGTCTCGTCGCCCGTCCCCAGTCTTGTTGCCCGTCCCACGTCTCCCACCCCCCTTCTCTTCGCCTGTTCCCTGTCTTGTCACCCATCCCACGTCTCCCGTCTTGTCGCCCATGCCCCTGTCTCATCGCCCGTCCCCAGTCTTGTTGCCCGTCCCCAGTCTCGTCACCCATCCTCCATTTTATCGCCTGACTCCCGTCCCCGGTCACCCATCCCCCATGTCAGCCCCTCTGTAACTGGGGATAATGTACAAGAAAACAGTTACAGGGCAAATCGCTAATGTAATATTTATTTTTTAATGACTGGGGGAGCGGCCATTACCGTCACCCAACATGAACCCCATGAAAAAAAATCGATGGTAAAATCTGAGAAAATTAAGCTTTCTACACCGCTTTTAATGGAAGCGTCTGCAGGAGTGAAGGGCACCAAATTAGTTAAAAGGCGCTGGAATAATTAATGCATCGTTTTGCGGAGTTTGCATGTAAATCAAGGGCAATACTAAATGTGACCACCAGGTGGCAGATTGCAGCAGATACATGTGAAATAACAGAACATTCATGAGAAAAGGTGATGATTCGCTTTTTATAACTTTTCTTTTCGCTTTTTACAATTTTCTAAACATTTTTTTAATTATTTAGAACTTTTTTTTTTTTTATTTATATCTGCACCCCCCCAAATACACATTAACCAGCCCCCCCCAAATACACATTAACCTGCCCCCCCAAATACACATTAACCTGCCCCCCCTCCCAAATACACATTAACCTGCCCCCCCTCCCAACTACACATTAACCTGCCCCCCCCACCCAAATACACATTAACCTGCCCCCCCCTCCCAAATACACATTAACCTGCCCCCCCCCAAATACACATTAACCTGCCCCCCCCAAATACACATTAACCTGCCCCCCCCTCCCAAACTATTTATCTTTTTACTTTAAGAAAAAAATAAATCTTTTTTAAAACCTTGTTTCTGTGTATCTCTGTTCCTCTACCATACTGACTATCCTCTATCCTATCATACTGACTATCCTCTATCCTATCATACTGACTATCCTCTATTCCTGTCACCTGTCCCCCGTTCTGTCCCCCGTCTCGTCACCAGTCCCCTGACTTGTCGCCCATCCCACGTCTCTCGTCCCCCATCTCTTCGCCCATCCCCTATCTTGTACCCATCACATGTCTCCCATCCCGCGTCTCATCTCCCATCCCCTGTCTTGTCGCCCGTCCCTCATTGCCTGTTTTGTCAACCGACCCCGGTTCATCGTCGTCTCCCATCCCGCATCTCGTCGCCCGTCTCCTGTCTTGTCGCCCGTCCTACGTCTCCCGTCCCTGTCTGGTCGCCGCCGCCCCCGTCTTGTCACCTGTCCCATGTCTCCCGTCCACCGTCTCGTCGCCCGTCCCGCCTTGTCGCCCGTCCCCAGTCTCGTTGCCCATCCCCTGTCTTGTCGCCCATTCCCACGTCTCCCATCCCCCGTCTCGTCGCCTGTCCCGTCTTGTCGCCCATCCCCCAGTCTCGTCGCCCGTCCCCCAGTCTTGTTGGCCGTTCCACGTCTCCCAACCCCCCGTCTCTTCGCCTGTCCCCTGTCTTGTCCCCGTCCCACGTCTCCTGTCCCCCGTCTTGTCGGCCGTCCCCTGTCTCGTCGCCCGTCCCCAGTCTTATCGCCTTTCCCCAGTCTTGTCGCCTTTCCCCCACTTTATCGCCTGACTCCCGTCCCGGGTCACCCATCCCCCATGCCAACCCCTCTGTAACTGGGGCTAATGTACAAGAAAACAGTTACAGGGGAAGTCGGTAATATATTTCTTTCTTAATGACTGGGGGAGCGGCCATTACCGTGCACAGTCAGCCCCGCAGAGCATTGCACAGCCCCATGTACAGTCAGCCCCGCAGAGCATTGCACAGCCCCATGTACAGTCAGCCCCGCAGAGCATTGCACAGCCCCATGTACAGTCAGCCCCGCAGAGCATCGCCCCATGTACAGTCAGCCCCGCAGAGCATGCACAGCCCCATGTACAGTCAGCCCCGCAGAGCATTGCACAGCCCCATGTACAGTCAGCCCCGCAGAGCTCTCTATGCAGCATAACATGGAGCAGGACGGGCAAAGAACTGGAGAGCGACGTCAGACACAGACTGGGGCAGAGAGGATTCCTATTACAATATCAGGCCCATAGGGGCGCGACAAAGGATCCTGGAGGCTGCAAACCACCGTGCCCAGGGGACAATTGCATACAGCCCCGGCTTCATCATCATCTAATGAGTATAGAAACGCTTTTTACATCTTTGAACACAAGCATTTAGCACAGAAAGGGATTTCTCTAATGCTAATCGGAAGGTGCAGGACATGTAGTGATGGGTTAGGGGCTTCTCGGAGGTGACAGGTTCACTTTAATGCTGCATCGTGGTGCTGAGTTTGCATCTAAATTAAGGGCAATACTAAATGTGACAGATACATGAGAAATAACAGAACATTCATGAGAAAAGGTGAGGATTCGCTTTTTTTAACTGTTTTCTTTAAAATGTTTATTTTTTAATAATTTATATCTAATATATACAATTTAGTGTATGTTTATGTATGTATCCTAGCCACAACCCACCCTGTAGCCCCACCCCTTCATGTAGCCCCACCCCTCCCTGTAGCCCCACCCCTCCCTGTAGCCCACCCCTTCATGTAGCCCCACCCCTTCATGTAGCCCCACCCCTCCCTGTAGCCCTACCCCTCCCTTTAGCCCCACTCGTTCATAGCTCTGCTTCCTTATGGCCCTGCCTCCTACTACAGAGATATGGGAGCAGAACCGAGCAGGGGCTGCACCAAGGCCCCGATCGGCTAGAGGGCCCCTGAAGCCTGCAGGGGGCCCCCAGCTGACCCCCATGACCCTGTGCCAGTGTGCCAGAGGAGAGGGGGTTAACTGAGGGAAGCTTCCTGCTTCCCTGGCTGAGCCCGCCCCTCCTCTCCTCTGCTGCTGCCAGGACTCCCAGGACCGTGCGGCTCGCTCGCAGGTAGGAGCCGACGGCTGATAGCACAAAACCAACACCCCCCCGGACCTCGCCGATGGTGGATAGCCCCCCACCCTCCTCCCGATCCTCGCTGACAGCATCACTCGAAAACCCTCCCCCCGGTCCTCACCATTGTAACCTGCACCAGGGCCCCCTGGTCGCAAGCTCCGCCACTGGAACCGAGCTTACTACAGAGATAAGGGAGCAGAACCGAGCTCACTACAGAGATAAGAGAACAGAACCGAGCTTACTACAGAGATGAGAGAGCAGAACTGAGCTTACTACAGAGATAAGAGAACAGAACCGAGCTTACTACAGAGATAAGAGAGCAGAACCGAGCTTACTACAGAGATAAGAGAGCAGAACTGAGCTTACTACAGAGATAAGGGAGCAGAACTGAGCTTACTACAGAGATAAGAGCAGAACCGAGCTTACTACAGAGATAAGAGAGCAGAACTGAGCTTACTACAGAGATAAGAGAGCAGAACCGAGCTTACTACAGAGATAAGAGAGCAGAACCGAGCTTACTGCAGAGATAACAGAACCGAGTTTACTACAGAGATAAGAGAGCAGAACCGAGCTTACTACAGAGATAAGAGAGCAGAACCGAGCTTACTACAGAGATAAGAGAACAGAACCGAGCTTACTACAGAGATAAGAGAGCAGAACCAAGCTTTCTACAGAGATAAGAGAACAGAACTGAGCTTACTACACAGATAAGAGATAGCAGAACCGAGCTTACTACAGAGATAAGAGAGCAGAACCGAGCTTACTACAGAGATAAGAGAGCAGAACTGAGCTTACTACAGAGATAAGGGAGCAGAACCGAGCTTACTACAGAGATAAGAGAGCAGAACCGAGCTTACTACAGAGATAAGAGAGCAGAACCGAGCTTACTACAGAGATAAGAGAACAGAACTGAGCTTACTACAGAGATAAGGGAGCAGAAACCGAGCTTACTACACAGATAAGAGAGCAGAACCGGAGCTTACTACAGAAGTAAGAGAGCAGAACCGAGCTTACTACAGAGATAAGAGAGCAGAACCGAGCTTACTACAGAGATAAGAGAACAGAAACTGAGCTTACTACAGAGATAAGAGAACAGAACTGAGCTTACTACAGAGATAAGAGAACAGAACCGAGCTTACTACAGCAATAAGAGAGCAGAACCGAGCTTACTACAGAGATAAGAGAACAGAACCGAGCTTACTACAGAGATAAGAGAACAGAACTGAGCTTACTACAGAGATAAGAGAACAGAACCGAGCTTACTACAGAGATAAGAGAGCAGAACCGAGCTTACTACAGAGATAAGAGAGCAGAAAGAGCTTACTAAGGATAAGAGAGCAGAACCGAGCTTACTACAAGATAAGAACAGACGAGTATAAGAAAGAGAGCAGAACCGAGCTTACTACAGAGATAAGAGAAAGAACCGAGCTTACTACAGAGATAAGAGAGCAGAACGAGCTTACTACAGAGATAAGAGAGCAGAACCGAGCTTACTACAGAGATAAGAGAGCAGAACCGAGCTTACTACAGAGATAAGAGAGCAGAACGAGCTTACTACAGAGATAAGAGAGCAGAACGAGTTACTACAGAGATAAGAGACAGAACCGAGCTTACTACAGAGATAAGAGGAGAACCGAGCTTACTACAGAGATAAGAGAAAGAACGAGCTTACTACAGAGATAAGAGAACAGAACCGAGCTTACTACAGAGATAAGAGACAGAACGAGCTTACTACAGAGATAAGAGCAGAACCGAGCTTACTACAGAGATAAGAAGAAACGAGCTTACAGAGATAAGGACAGACCGAGCTTACTACAGAGATAAGAGAGCAACGAGTAACAGAACCGAGCTTACTACAGAGATAAGAGAAGAACCGAGCTTACTACAGAGATAAGAGAGCAGAACCGAGCTTACTACAGAGATAAGAGAGAGAACCGAGCTTACTACAGAGATAAGAGACAGAACCGAGCTTACTACAGAGATAGAGAGCGACCGGCTTACTACAGAGATAAGAGAGCAGAACCGAGCTTACTACAGAGATAAGAGAACGACGAGCTTATACAGAGATAAGAGAGAAACGAGCTTACTAACAGAGATAAAGGAGCACTCAAGAGACAGCGAGCTTACTACAGAGATAAAAAACAGAACTGAGCTTACTACAGAGATAAGAGAGCAGAACCGAGTTACTTGAACTAGTTATACAGAGATAAGAGCAGAACCGAGCTATTACGGATAAAAGCAGAACGACTATAGAGTAGAGCAGAACCGAGCTTACTACAGAGATAGAGAATGAACGAGCTTACTACAGAGATAAGAGAGCAGAACCGAGCTTACTACAGAAGTAAGAGAGCAGAACTGAGCTTATACAGAGATAAGAGAACAGAACGAGCTTACTACAGAGATAAGAGAACAGAACCGAGCTTACTACAGAGATAAGAGAACTAGAGGCCGATGTTAACTAACAGAGAATAAAAAACAGAAACTGAGCTTATAGCAGATTAAGGAGCAGAACCGAGTTATGACTACAGAGTTAAGAAAACTAATAATAGGCACTATGGTTAGACAGCAAATCTGAGTAAACAAAAACTATAGACAAATGAGTTTATCAGCCCAAATTAATGGTAAGAAATTAATTAATTATGATAATATTAAATACACAAAATCATTAAATATACACATTGGTAAACACCACGATAAATGCATCCAAATATTGGATCAGATAACAGGGTGAAGCCCAGAATATTAATGGTAGCTAATCTACAGGGGATTTCGCATCCTATTAAGTCAGTAAGACACTGCATAATCATTATTAATAGGGTTCCCTAAAAATTATTAAGGGGAGATAATAGAGAAAAATATCAATTTCCACTTCCCACAAGCAGGTAATGTGGTCCTGAGAGGCTCTATATGGAAAGCTAAAGGGCCATGTGCAATGCAATTAAACACCAAAAAACAACATTAAATGCAATTAAAATCTGCCTATCTGTGTATAATAGTGAGTAACGTGCCACCTCTTCACAAAACATAAACAATAGTGGTGACAGGAGTGATAAAAAATCAATATCACACATAATAATTCTTTCACAGAAATACCAGAAATGTGAAGGCAGTATGAAGTGACAGAGGTATATTAAACAAGGCAATTTTAAGTGAATGAACAAATAGTTACAGTATGGAACAAGGGTGAACTATAACCCAAAAAGTGGAGCAGTGCACATAAAAGAGACTCTCAGAGATAGCCCAGTGTACATAGAAAGGATGATCACAGACCCTAATCCATAAAACCATGGGATAGAATTAAACCCACATTCTCCCTAGGTAGTACAACATTAATTCCACCACAAAGGAGACATGTAATTCTCCTATACTAGAACATACACAGATAGCCAAATGGATGAATGCAGGAGTCCTAGATAAGATCCAAGTAAATCCTCATAGATACACCAGCTACACAAGCTACACCAAACACATGCAGCCTCCCATATATCTCCTGTACTGAGGTGGGACAAGTGTCCAATAAGGTCTAATCACCTCAGTGGAGGTATAATTACCTGTCCAAATATGATGCACCGTCACCCTGACGCGTTTCGCCCTGCGGCTTCTTCCAGAGGGTGCCGCTGATAAGAGGTATTGCGTTTTTATAGAGGAGTGAATGAATGAATAGCAGGTGCGATGGTAATGGCGCTTTGTCCATTGCCGCAGCAACGCGGCTCCCAGGTTCGGCGTCTGACGTCACTTCCCCGGAACCTCCCCCGGACGCGTCACACGGGAGGGCGGGGGAGCGACGTGGATAGACGCGTCCCCATGGAAACCATCACTGCGGCCGCTGGAGCAAGCGCACGCGCACACAGGCAAGGCTAGGAAAGGATGTGTACAAAGTTACACTTACACTATGGAGTTGTGAGGGCTGCACTCATACCCAAAATGGTCAATATCTACAAAAATAGAGGAGAGTTCTGCAACATACAAACATCTAGATCATTGAGTGAAAATCCCAATAACCAGAACAAAGTGTAAGTGTAAATAGCAAAAAAAGGGAATGGATTCAAGTGGGACGATTAACTCATCACCATAAATGTATATAAAAAAGCCATTAAATGTATGTGTGTGGGATCAAATCAAAAACACTGGAATTTTTTATTTTATTAAAGAAAAAGAAAAAATAATAAAAATGAATGTAAAAATAAAAGATAATAAATAATAAAAAAATGCAAAACATAATAAAAAATAGAAAAAAAAAAATATATATAGAAAAATTATATATGAAAAAATAATCAATAAAAAATTTAAAATAAATAGTAAAAAATGGTCAAAATAAAAATAAAAATCAAACAATAATAAGTGTTAATAAAAAATAATAATAATAAATAATGAAAAATGAATAATAAATAATAAAAAAATATTACATTTGTAATAAAAAATTAATATATGAAAAAGTATATTCTTTGTAAAAACACAAAAAATACAGAAAAAATTATAGAAAAAAACAAAAAATAATATATGTCAATAAATCATTACCATTCTTCATTCTAATCCCAACTGAATCCAAAATCGACAGAAAATGCCTAAAAAATAATTTAATATGGCAATATCTAAAACACACCCAAAAGGGTAAATAGGTTTCTTCATAGAAAAAGTCCATTCTTCATTAAAATTTTATATACGTATATATGTATATATACATGTCTCCTCGTCTTCATCCAGGAATCCTATAAAATAATAAAAAGCACCAGAACCGAGCTTACTACAGAGATAAGAGAGCAGAACCGAGCTTACTACAGAGATAAGAGAGCAGAACCGAGCTTACTACAGAGATAAGAGAGCAGAACCGAGCTTACTACAGAGATAAGAGAGCAGAACCAAGCTTACTACAGGGATAAGAGAGCAGAACCGAGCTTACTACAGAGATAAGAGAGCAGAACCGAGCTTACTACAGAGATAAGGGAGCAGAACCGAGCTTACTACAGCGATAAGAGAGCAGAACCGAGCTTACTACAGAGATAAGGGAGCAGAACCGAGCTTACTACAGCGATAAGAGAGCAGAACCGAGCTTACTACAGAGATAAGAGAACAGAGCCGAGCTTACTACAGAGATAAGAGAGCAGAACCGAGCTTACTACAGAGATAAGAGAACAGAGCCGAGCTTACTACAGAGATAAGAGAGCAGAACCGAGCTTACTACAGAGATAAGAGAGCAGAACCGAGCTTACTACAGAGATAAGAGAGCAGAACCGAGCTTACTGCAGAGATAAGAGAGCAGAACCGAGCTTACTACAGAGATATGGGAGCAGAACCGAGCTTACTACAGAGATAAGAGAGCAGAACCGAGCTTACTACAGAGATAAGAGAGCAGAACTGAGCTTACTACAGAGATAAGAGAGCAGAACCGAGCTTACTACAGAGATAAGAGAGCAGAACTGAGCTTACTACAGAGATAAGGGAGCAGAACCGAGCTTACTACATAGATAAGGGAGCAGAACCGAGCTTACTACAGAGATAAGAGAGCAGAACCGAGCTTACTACAGAGATAAGAGAACAGAACCGAGCTTACTACAGAGATAAGAGAGCAGAACCGAGCTTACTACAGAAGTAAGAGAGCAGAACCGAGCTTACTACAGAGATAAGAGAGCAGAACCGAGCTTACTACAGAGATAAGAGAGCAGAACCGAGCTTACTACAGAGATAAGAGAGCAGAACCGAGCTTACTACAGAAGTAAGAGAGCAGAAACTGAGCTTACTACAGAGATAAGAGAGCAGAACCGAGCTTACTACAGAGATAAGAGAGCAGAACTGAGCTTACTACAGAGATAAGAGAGCAGAACCGAGCTTACTACAGAGATAAGAGAGCAGAACCGAGCTTACTACAGAGATAAGAGAACAGAACCGAGCTTACTACAGAGATAAGAGAGCAGAACCGAGCTTACTACAGAGATAAGAGAACAGAACCGAGCTTACTACAGAAATAAGAGAGCAGAACCGAGCTTACTACAGAGATTAGAGAACAGAACTGAGCTTACTACAGAGATAAAAGAGCAGAACCGAGATTACTACAGAGATAAGAGAGCAGAACCGAGCTTATTACAGAGATAAGAGAGCAGAACCGAGCTTACTACAGAGATAAGAGAGCAGAACCGAGCTTACTACAGAGATAAGAGAATAGAACCGAGCTTACTACAGAGATAAGAGAGGCAGAACCGAGCTTACTATAGAGATAAGAGAACAGAACCGAGCATATTACAGAGATAAGAGAGCAGAACCGAGCTTACTACAGAGATAAGAGAGCAGAACCGAGCTTACTACAGAGATATGGGAGCAGAACCGAGCTTACTACAGAGATAAGAGAGCAGAACCGAGCTTACTACAGAGATAAGAGAACAGAACCGAGCTTACTACAGAGATAAGAGAGCAGAACTGAGCTTACTACAGAGATAAGAGAACAGAACCGAGCTTACTACAGAGATAAGAACAGAACTGAGCTTACTACAGAGATAAGAGAGCAGAACCGAGCTTACTACAGAGATAAGAGAACAGAACTGAGCTTACTACAGAGATAAGGGAGCAGAACCGAGCTTACTACAGAGATAAGAGAGCAGCACCGAGCTTATTACAGAGATAAGAGAGCAGAACCGAGCTTACTACAGAGATAAGAGAACCAGATAATAGGCCACTATGGTTAGACAGGCAAACTCTGAGTAAACAAAAACCTATATGACAAATGAGTTATCAGCCCAAATTATGGTATAAAATTAATTAATTTTATTGATACATAGTTAAATACACAAAACATATAAATAATACATCATTGGATAAAAAACACCACGATAATAATGCATCCAAATATTGCGGATCAGAAACAGGGATGAGAGCCACAGAAATATTAAATGGTAAGCTAATCTACAAGGGGATTTCGCATCCTATATAAGTCAGTAAGACACCTGCATAAATCAATTATTTAAGTTCATGGGGGTTCCCTAAAAAAATATTAATATAACCAGGGGAGATAATAGAGAAAAATATCAATTTCCACTTCCCACAAGCAGGTAATGTGGTCCTGAGAGGCTCTATATGGAAAGCTAAAGGGCCATGTGCAATGCAATTAAACACCAAAAAACAACATTAAATGCAATTAAAATCTGCCTATCTGTGTATAATAGTGAGTAACGTGCCACCTCTTCACAAAACATAAACAATAGTGGTGACAGGAGTGATAAAAAATCAATATCACACATAATAATTCTTTCACAGAAATACCAGAAATGTGAAGGCAGTATGAAGTGACAGAGGTATATTAAACAAGGCAATTTTAAGTGAATGAACAAATAGTTACAGTATGGAACAAGGGTGAACTATAACCCAAAAAGTGGAGCAGTGCACATAAAAGAGACTCTCAGAGATAGCCCAGTGTACATAGAAAGGATGATCACAGATCCTAATCCATAAAACCATGGGATAGAATTAAACCCACATTCTCCCTAGGTAGTACAACATTAATTCCACCACAAAGGAGACATGTAATTCTCCTATACTAGAACATACACAGATAGCCAAATGGATGAATGCAGGAGTCCTAGATAAGATCCAAGTAAATCCTCATAGATACACCAGCTACACAAGCTACACCAAACACATGCAGCCTCCCATATATCTCCTGTACTGAGGTGGGACAAGTGTCCAATAAGGTCTAATCACCTCAGTGGAGGTATAATTACCTGTCCAAATATGATGCACCGTCACCCTGACGCGTTTCGCCCTGCGGCTTCTTCCAGAGGGTGCCGCTGATAAGAGGTATTGCGTTTTTATAGAGGAGTGAATGAATGAATAGCAGGTGCGATGGTAATGGCGCTTTGTCCATTGCCGCAGCAACGCGGCTCCCAGGTTCGGCGTCTGACGTCACTTCCCCGGAACCTCCCCGGACGCGTCACACGGGAGGGCGGGGGAGCGACGTGGATAGACGCGTCCCCATGGAAACCATCACTGCGGCCGCCGGAGCAAGCGCACGCGCACACAGGCAAGGCTAGGAAAGGATGTGTACAAAGTTACACTTACACTATGGAGTTGTGAGGGCTGCACTCATACCCAAAATGGTCAATATCTACAAAAATAGAGGAGAGTTCTGCAACATACAAACATCTAGATCATTGAGTGAAAATCCCAATAACCAGAACAAAGTGTAAGTGTAAATAGCAAAAAAAGGGAATGGATTCAAGTGGGACGATTAACTCATCACCATAAATGTATATAAAAAAGCCATTAAATGTATGTGTGTGGGATCAAATCAAAAACACTGGAATTTTTTATTTTATTAAAGAAAAAGAAAAAATAATAAAAATGAATGTAAAAATAAAAGATAATAAATAATAAAAAAATGCAAAACATAATAAAAAATAGAAAAAAAAAAATATATATAGAAAAATTATATATGAAAAAATAATCAATAAAAAATTTAAAATAAATAGTAAAAAATGGTCAAAATAAAAATAAAAATCAAACAATAATAAGTGTTAAATAAAAAATAATAATAATAAATAATGAAAAATGAATAATAAATAATAAAAAAATATTACATTTGTAATAAAAAATTAATATATGAAAAAGTATATTCTTTGTAAAAACACAAAAAATACAGAAAAAATTATAGAAAAAAACAAAAAATAATATATGTCAATAAATCATTACCAGTCTTCATTCTAATCCCAACTGAATCCAAAATCGACAGAAAATGCCTAAAAAATAATTTAATATGGCAATATCTAAAACACACCCAAAAGGGTAAATAGGTTTCTTCATAGAAAAAGTCCATTCTTCATTAAAATTTTATATACGTATATATGTATATATACATGTCTCCTCGTCTTCATCCAGGAATCCTATAAAATAATAAAAAGCACCAGAACCGAGCTTACTACAGAGATAAGAGAGCAGAACCGAGCTTACTACAGAGATAAGAGAGCAGAACCGAGCTTACTACAGAGATAAGAGAGCAGAACCAAGCTTACTACAGGGATAAGAGAGCAGAACCGAGCTTACTACAGAGATAAGAGAGCAGAACCGAGCTTACTACAGAGATAAGGGAGCAGAACCGAGCTTACTACAGCGATAAGAGAGCAGAACCGAGCTTACTACAGAGATAAGGGAGCAGAACCGAGCTTACTACAGCGATAAGGGAGCAGAACCGAGCTTACTACAGAGATAACAGAGCAGAACTAAGCTTACTACAGAGATAAGAGAACAGAGCCGAGCTTACTACAGAGATAAGAGAGCAGAACCGAGCTTACTACAGAGATAAGAGAACAGAGCCGAGCTTACTACAGAGATAAGAGAGCAGAACCGAGCTTACTACAGAGATAAGAGAGCAGAACCGAGCTTACTACAGAGATAAGAGAGCAGAACCGAGCTTACTGCAGAGATAAGAGAGCAGAACCGAGCTTACTACAGAGATAACAGAGCAGAACTAAGCTTACTACAGAGATAAGAGAGCAGAACCGAGCTTACTACAGAGATAAGAGAGCAGAACCGAGCTTACTACAGAGATAAGAGAGCAGAACCGAGCTTACTACAGAGATAAGAGAACAGAACCGAGCTTACTACAGAGATAAGAGAGCAGAACCGAGCTTACTACAGAGATAAGAGAGCAGAACCGAGCTTACTACAGAGATAAGAGAGCAGAACCGAGCTTACTACAGAGATAAGGGAGCAGAACTGAGCTTTCTACAGAGATAAAAGAGCAGCACCGAGCTTACTACAGAGATAAGAGATCAGAACCGAGCTTACTACAGAGATACGAGAACAGAACCGAGCTTACTACAGAGATATGGGAGCAGAACCGAGCTTACTACAGAGATAAGAGAGCAGAACTGAGCTTACTACAGAGATAAGAGAGCAGAACCGAGCTTACTACAGAGATAAGAGAGCAGAACTGAGCTTACTACAGAGATAA
>JARQOC010002270.1:0-27600 GCA_033576535.1 Allobates femoralis
CTGTTCTTATCAGTTTAATATCTGATACGTCCCCTATCTGGGGACCATATATTGAATGGATTTTTAGAACAGGGAGATGGAAGAAGAGCTTGCTCTGTCCACGCCACACATTGACCTTGTATTGCAGTACCTCCAGGACCGGTGCACCCCTTCCCTAACCCTGTTTCCAAAACCAGAATTCATTTCACTTGAAAGAATAGCCAAAAAACCGAGCCATTTGCTAGCACAGTGGCTTAATGGCTTTCAGCAGTAAGGCCATATGCTTTTTCTGGATTCAAATTTCCCGCCTTTTTCGAACGTGTGAAATTTCACACATTTTCATTCAATTTAGTTTTTTGTGTTTTTTAGGGGGTTCCTGTGTTTTTTTCGGGGGTTTTTTGGCTTTTCTTTCCAAATTGATTTTTTCTACTCCATTTGGACATGTTTGTAGGTAGTTTGCAAGTAAGGGGGGCAAGGTAATAATTTAATGTTTTTTCTTTCTGTCACTGCAGGTGCTGCAGCTTAAGCATTTAGAGGCCATTGTCTTCTTACCACAATGCCCATTGGCCTTGTCTACAGGAGCACCTTCCTTCTTCTGGACCCACACTCCACCAAAATCACAGACTAAACCAGCTCCCCCAAAAAAAGACAAAACTCAAGCTATTCTATGGCCTTTGCATTGACGATGGATGTCCTTTCTGAGCTGCTCTTGTCCTTGAGGAGCTGTAGTCCTTTATGGGCTGCTGTCTCCCTCTTGAGGATCATTTTTAGCAAGACTTTTCAAGCTGTGACTTCCCACCACTTCTCCTTTTGGGTGTCTTTTAAGGGGATTTTGAGCCTATTACATTGGGATTAGCCAGACTGATACCTGAAGTTAACTGAGAAGTGCCAGAAGCATGATGGAAATCCTTTTTTGGGGTCATTGGAATGGTTCCAAATGTATAGGTTAAATAGATGGCTGGAGTTTTTTGCATGTAGATTTTCGAAAATGGGTAGAGTCCACAATAAACAGAAATTGTGTGGCTTTTCTTGTGGCTACTCCCAGCTCATTTTCGACATCTCCACATTACGTGGGAATCAAAGGCCTTGCTGCCACCCTAGGTCCAAACCAATTTGGGTTATCGCTTCTCGGCCTTTTGGCTTAGATCAAGTGTAGTATCTGTTCTTATCAGTTTTAATATCTGATACGTCCCCTATCTGGGGACCATATATTAAATGGATTTTTAGAACAGGGAGATGGAAGAAGAGCTTGCTCTGTCCACTCCACACATTGACCTGGTAATGCAGTACCTCCCGGAACGGTGCAACCCCTTCCCTAACCATGTTTCCAAAAGCAGAATTCATTTCACTTGAAAGAATAGCCAAAAAACTAAGCCATTTGCTAGCACAGTGGCTTATTAGCTTGCAGCAGTAAAGCCATATGCTTTTTCTGGATTCAAATTTCCTGCCATTTTCGAACGTGTGAAATCTCACAAGTTTTCATTCAATTTAGTTTTTGTGTTTTATAGGGGGTTCCTGTGTTTTTTTCGGGTTTTTTTGGCTTTTCTTTCTAAATTGATTTTTTTCTACTCCATTTGGACTTGTTTGTAGGTAGTTTGCAAGTAAGGGGGGCAAGGTAATAATTTAGTGTTTTTTCTTTCTGTCACTGAAGGTGCTGCAGCTTAAGCATTTAGAGGCCATTGTCTTCTTACCACAATGCCCATTAGCCTTGTCTACAGGAGCACCTTCCTTCTTCTGGACCCACAAAAACAAAGACTAAACCAGCTCCCCCAAAAAAAGACAAAACTCAAGCTATTCTATGGCCTTTGCATTGACGATGGATGTCCTTTCTGAGCTGCTCTTGTCCTTGAGGAGCTGTAGTCCTTTATGAGCTGCTGTCTCCCTCTTATGCATCATTTTTAGCAAGACTTTTCAAGCTGTGACTTCCCACCACTTCTCCTTTTGGGTGTCTTTTAAGGGGATTTTGAGCCTATTACATTGGGATTAGCCAGACTGGTACCTGAAGTTAACTGAGAAGTGCCAGAAGCATGATGGAAATCCTTTTTTGGGGTCATTGGAATGGCTCCAAACGTGTAGGCTAAATAGATGGCCGGAGTTGTTGAATGTAGATTTTCGAAAATGGGTAGTGTCCGCAATAAGCAGCAATTGTGTGTCTTTTCTTGTGGCTGCTCCCAGCTCATTTTCGACATCTCCATATTACGTGGAATCACAGGCCTTGCTGCCACCCTAGGTCCAAACCAATTTGGGTTATCGCTTCTCGGCCTTTTGGCTAAGATCAAGTGTAGTATCTGTTCTTATCAATTTAATATCTGATACGTCCCCTATCTGGGGACCATATATTGAATGGATTTTTAGAACAGGGAGATGGAAGAAGAGCTTGCTCTGTCCACGCCACACATTGACCTTGTATTGCAGTACCTCCAGGACCGGTGCACCCCTTCCCTAACCCTGTTTCCAAAACCAGAATTCATTTCACTTGAAAGAATAGCCAAAAAACCGAGCCATTTGCTAGCACAGTGGCTTAATGGCTTTCAGCAGTAAGGCCATATGCTTTTTCTGGATTCAAATTTTCCGCCTTTTTCGAACGTGTGAAATTTCACACATTTTCATTCAATTTAGTTTTTTGTGTTTTTTAGGGGGTTCCTGTGTTTTTTTCGGGGGTTTTTTGGCTTTTCTTTCCAAATTGATTTTTTCTACTCCATTTGGACATGTTTGTAGGTAGTTTGCAAGTAAGGGGGGCAAGGTAATAATTTAATGTTTTTTCTTTCTGTCACTGCAGGTGCTGCAGCTTAAGCATTTAGAGGCCATTGTCTTCTTACCACAATGCCCATTGGCCTTGTCTACAGGAGCACCTTCCTTCTTCTGGACCCACACTCCACCAAAATCACAGACTAAACCAGCTCCCCCAAAAAAAGACAAAACTCAAGCTATTCTATGGCCTTTGCATTGACGATGGATGTCCTTTCTGAGCTGCTCTTGTCCTTGAGGAGCTGTAGTCCTTTATGGGCTGCTGTCTCCCTCTTGAGGATCATTTTTAGCAAGACTTTTCAAGCTGTGACTTCCCACCACTTCTCCTTTTGGGTGTCTTTTAAGGGGATTTTGAGCCTATTACATTGGGATTAGCCAGACTGATACCTGAAGTTGACTGAGAAGTGCCAGAAGCATGATGGAAATCCTTTTTTGGGGTCATTGGAATGGCTCCAAATGTGTAGGCTAAATCGATGGTCGGAGTTGTTGAATGTAGATTTTCGAAAATGGGTAGTGTCCGCAATAAGCAGCAATTGTGTGGCTTTTTTTGTGGCTGCTTCCAGCTCATTTTCGACATCTCCACATTACGTGGGAATCGCAGGCCTTGCTGCCACCCTAGGTCCAAACCAATTTGGGTTATCGCTTCTCGGCCTTTTGGCTAAGATCAAGTGTAGTATCTGTTCTTATCAGTTTATTATCTGATACGTCCCCTATCTGGGGACCATATATCAAATGGATTTTTAAAACAGGGAGATGGAAGAAGAGCTTGCTCTGTCCACTCCACACATTGACCTTGTATTACAGTACCTACAGGACCGGTGCACAGCTTCCCTAACCCTGTTTACAAAAGCAGAATTCATTTCACTTGAAAGAATAGCCAAAAAATCAAGCCATTTGCTAGCACAGTGGCTTAATGGCTTGCAGCAGTAAGGCCATATGCTTTTTCTGGATTCAAATTTCCCGCCTTTTTCGAACGTGTGAAATTTCACATGTTTTCATTCAATTTGTTTTTTTGTCTTTTTTAGGGGGTTCCTGTGTTTTTTTCGGGGGTTTTTTGGCTTTTCTTTCCAAATTGATTTTTTCTACTCCATTTGGACTTGTTTGTAGGTAGTTTGCAAGTAAGGGGGGCAAGGTAATAATTTAATGTTTTTTCTTTCTGTCACTGCAGGTGCTGCAGCTAAAGCATTTAGAGGCCATTGTCTTCTTACCACAATGCCCATTGGCCTTGTCTACAGGAGCACCTTCCTTCTTCTGGACCCACAATCCACCAAAATCACAGACTAAACCAGCTTCCCCAAAAAAAGACAAAACTCAAGCCATTCTATGGCCTTTTCAATGACTATGGATGTCCTTTCTGAGCTGCTCTTGTCCTTGAGGAGCTGTAGTCCTTTATGAGCTGCTGTCTCCCTCTTATGCATCATTTTTAGCAAGACTTTTCAAGCTGTGATTTCCCACCACTTCTCCTTTTGGGTGTCTTTTAAGGGGATTTTGAGCCTATTACATTTGGCTTAGCCAGACTGGTACCTGAAGTTAACTGAGAAGTGCCAGAAGCATGATGGAAATCCTTTTTTGGGGTCATTGGAATGGCTCCAAACGTGTAGGCTAAATAGATGGCCGGAGTTATTGAATGTAGATTTTCGAAAATGGGTAGTGTCCGCAATAAGCAGCAATTTTGTAGCTTTTTTTGTGGCTGCTCCCATCTCATTTTCGACATCTCCACATTACATGGGAATCGCAGGCCTTGCTGCCACCCTAGTTCCAAACCTATTTGGGTTATCACTTCTCGGCCTTTTGGCTAAGATGAAGTGTAGTTTCTGTTCTTATCAGTTTAATATCTGATACGTCCCCTATCTGGGGACCATATATTGAATGGATTTTTAGAACAGGGAGATGGAGGAAGAGCTTGCTCTGTCCACGCCACACATTGACCTTGTATTGCAGTACCTCCGGGCCGGTGAACCCCTTCCCTAACCCTGTTTACAAAAGCAGAATTCATTTCACTTGAAAGAATAGCCAAAAAATCAAGCCATTTGTCAGCACAGTGGCTTAATGGCTTGCAGCAGTAAAGCCATATGCTTTTTCTGGATTCAAATTTCCCGCCTTTTTCAAACGTGTGAAATTTCACACGTTTTCATTCAATTTAGTTTTTTGTGTTTTTTAGGGGGTTCCTGTGTTTTTTTCAGGGTTTTTTTTGGCTTTTCTTTCCAAATTGATTTTTTCTACTCCATTTGGACTTGTTTGTAGGTAGTTTGCAATTAAGGGGGGCAAGGTAATAATTTAATGTTTTTTATTTCTGTCACTGCAGGTGCTGCAGCTTAAGCATTTAGAGGCCATTGTCTTCTTACCACAATGCCCATTGGCCTTGTCTACAGGAGCACCTTCCTTCTTCTGGACCCACAATCCACCAAAATCAAATGACTAAACCAGCTCCCCCAAAAAAAGACAAAACTCAAGCTATTCTATGGCCTTTGCATTGACGATGGATGTCCTTTCTGAGCTGCTCTTGTCCTTGAGGAGCTGTAGTCCTTTATGGGCTGCTGTCTCCCTCTTGAGGATCATTTTTAGCAAGACTTTTCAAGCTGTGACTTCCCACCACTTCTCCTTTTGGATGTCTTTTAAGGGGATTTTGAGCCTATTACATTGGGTTTAGCCAGACCTTTACCTGAAGTTAACTGAGAAGTGCCAGAAGCATGATGGAAATCCTTTTTTGGGGTCATTGGAAAGGTTCCAAATGTATAGGTTAAATAGATGGCCGGAGTTTTTGCATGTAGATTTTCGAAAATGGGTAGTGTCAGCAATAAGCAGCAATTGTGTGGCTTTTCTTGTGGCTACTCCCAGCTCATTTTCGACATCTCCACATTACGTGCGAATCAAAGGCCTTGCTGCCACCCTAGGTCCAAACCAATTTGGGTTATCGTTTCTTGGCCATTTGACTAAGATCAAGTGTAGTATCTGTTCTTATACGTCCCCTATCTGGGGACCATATATTGAATGGATTTTTAGAACAGGGAGATGGAAGAAGAGCTTGCTCTGTCCACGCCACACATTGACCTTGTATTGCAGTACCTCCGGGACCGGTGCACCCCTTGTGTTTTTTAGGGGGTTCCTTGTTTTTTTTCGGGGGTTTTTTGGCTTTTCTTTCCAAATTGATTTTTTCTACTCCATTTGGACTTGTTTGCAAGTAAGGGGGGCAAGGTAATAATTTAATGTTTTTTCTTTCTGTCACTGCAGGTGCTGCAGCTTAAGCATTTAGAGGCCATTGTCTTCTTACCAGAATGCCCATTGGCCTTGTCTACAGGAGCACCTTCCTTCTTCTGGACCCACAATCCACCAAAATCAAAGACTAAACCAGCTCCCCCAAAAAAAGACAAAACTCAAGCTATTCTATGGCCTTTGCATTGACGATGAATGTCCTTTCTGAGCTGCTCTTGTCCTTGAGGAGCTGTAGTTCTTTATGGGCTGCTGTCTCCCTCTTGAGGATCATTTTTAGCAAGACTTTTCAAGCTGTGACTTCCCACCACTTCTCCTTTTGGGTGTCTTTTAAGGGGATTTTGAGCCTATTACATTGGGATTAGCCAGACCTTTACCTGAAGTTAACTGAGAAGTGCCAGAAGCATGATGGAAATCCTTTTTTGGGGTCATTGGAAAGGTTCCAAATGTGTAGGCTAAATAGACGGCCGCAGTTTTTGAATGTAGATTTTTCGAAAATGGGTAGTGTCCGCAATAAGCAGCAATTGTGTGGCTTTCTTGTGGCTACTTCCAGCTCATTTTCGACATCTCCACATTACGTGGGAATCAAAGGCCTTGCTGCCACCCTAGGTCCAAACCAATTTGGGTTATCGTTTCTTGGCCTTTTGACTAAGATCAAGTGTAGTATCTGTTCTTATCAGTTTAATATCTGATACGTCCCCTATCTGGGGACCATATATTGAATGGATTTTTAGAACAGGGAGATGGAAGAAGAGCTTGCTCTGTCCACGCCACACATTGACCTTGTATTGCAGTACCTCCGGGACCGGTGCACCCCTTCCCTAACCCTGTTTACAAAAGCAGAATTCATTTCACTTGAAAGAATAGCCAAAAAACCAAGCCATTTGTCAGCACAGTGGCTTAATGGCTTGCAGCAGTAAAGCCATATGCTTTTTCTGGATTCAAATTTCCCGCCTTTTTCGAACGTGTGAAATTTCACACGTTTTCATTCAATTTGTTTTTTTTTGTGTTTTTTAGGGGGTTCCTGTGTTTTTTTCGGGGAGTTTTTGGCTTTTCTTTCCAAATTGATTTTTTCTACTCCATTTGGACTTGTTTGTAGGTAGTTTGCAAGTAAGGGGGGCAAGGTAATAATTTAAGGTTTTTTCTTTCTGTCACTGCATGTGCTTGCTGCAGCTTAAGCATTTAGAGGCCATTGTCTTCTTACCACAATGCCCATTGGCCTTGTCTACAGGAGCACCTTCCTTCTTCTGGACCCACAATCCACCAAAATCAAAGACTAAACCAGCTCCCCCAAAAAAAGACAAAACTCAAGCTATTCTATGGCCTTTGCATTGACGATGAATGTCCTTTCTGAGCTGCTCTTGTCCTTGAGGAGCTGTAGCCCTTTATGAGCTGCTGTCTCCCTCTTGTGGATCATTTTTAGCAAGACTTTTCAAGCTGTGACTTCCCACCACTTCTCCTTTTGGGTGTCTTTTAAGGGGATTTTGAGCCTATTACATTTGGCTTAGCCAGTCTGGTACCTGAAGTTAACTGAGAAGTGCCAGAAGCATGATGGAAATCCTTTTTTGGGGTCATTGGAATGGCTCCAAATGTGTAGGCTAATAGATGACCGGAGTTTTTGAATGTAGATTTTCGAAAATGGGTAGTGTCCGCAATAAGCAGTAATTGTGTGGCTTTTCTTGTGGCTGCTCCCAGCTCATTTTCGACATCTCCACATTACGTGGGAATCACAGGCCTTGCTGCCACCCTAGGTCCAAACCAATTTGGGTTATCGCTTCTCGGCCTTTTGGCTAAGATGAAGTGTAGTTTCTGTTCTTATCAGTTTAATATCTGATACGTCCCCTATCTGGGGACCATATATTGAATGGATTTTTAGAACAGGGAGATGGAAGAAGAGCTTGCTCTGTCCACGTCACACATTGACCTTGTATTGCAGTACCTCCGGGACCGGTGCACCCCTTCCCTAACCCTGTTTACAAAAGCAGAATTCATTTCACTTGAAAGAATAGCCAAAAAACCAAGCCATTTGTCAGCACAGTGGCTTAATGGCTTGCAGCAGTAAAGCCATATGCTTTTTCTGGATTCAAATTTCCCGCCTTTTTCGAACGTGTGAAATTTCACACGTTTTCATTCAATTTGTTTTTTTTGTGTTTTTTAGGGGGTTCCTGTGTTTTTTTTCGGGGGTTTTTTGGCTTTTCTTTCAAATTGATTTTTTCTACTCCATTTGGACTTGTTTGTAGGTAGTTTGCAAGTAAGGGGGGCAAGGTAATAATTTAATGTTTTTTTCTTTCTGTCACTGCAGGTGCTGCAGCTTAAGCATTTAGAGGCCATTGTCTTCTTACCACAATGCCCATTGGCCTTGTCTACAGGAGCACCTTCCTTCTTCTGGACCCACAATCCACCAAAATCAAATGACTAAACCAGCTCCCCCAAAAAAAGACAAAACTCAAGCTATTCTATGGCCTTTGCATTGACGATGAATGTCCTTTCTGAGCTGCTCTTGTCCTTGAGGAGCTGTAGCCCTTTATGAGCTGCTGTCTCCCTCTTGTGGATCATTTTTAGCAAGACTTTTCAAGCTGTGACTTCCCACCACTTCTCCTTTTGGGTGTCTTTTAAGGGGATTTTGAGCCTATTACATTGGGATTAGCCAGACTGATACCTGAAGTTAACTGAGAAGTGCCAGAAGCATGATGGAAATCCTTTTTTGGGGTCATTGGAATGGCTCCAAATGTGTAGGCTAAATCGATGGTCAGAGTTGTTGAATGTAGATTTTCGAAAAAGGGTAGTGTCCGCAATAAGCAGCAATTGTGTGGCTTTTCTTGTGGCTGCTCCCAGCTCATTTTCGACATCTCCACATTACGTGGGAATCACAGGCCTTGCTGCCACCCTAGGTCCAAACCAATTTGGGTTATCGCTTCTCGGCCTTTTGGCTAAGATCAAGTGTAGTATCTGTTCTTATCAGTTTAATATCTGATACATCCCCTATCTGGGGACCATATATTGAATGGATTTTTAGAACAGGGAGATGGAAGAAGAGCTTGCTCTGTCCACGTCACACATTGACCTTGTATTGCAGTACCTCCAGGACCGGTGCACCCCTTCCCTAACCCTGTTTCCAAAAGCAGAATTATTTCACTTGAAAGAATAGCCAAAAAACCAAGCCATTTGTCAGCACAGTGGCTTAATGGCTTGCAGCAGTAAAGCCATATGCTTTTTTCTGGATTCAAATTTCCCGCCTTTTTCGAAGTGTGAAATTTCACACGTTTTCATTCAATTGTGTTTTTTTGTTTTTTTAGGGGGTTCCTGTGTTTTTTTCGGGGATTTTTTGGCTTTTCTTTCCAAATTGATTTTTTCTACTCCATTTGGACTTGTTTGTAGGTAGTTTGCAAGTAAGGGGGGCAAGGTAATAATTTAATGTTTTTTCTTTCTGTCACTGCATGTGCTTGCTGCAGCTTAAGCATTTAGAGGCCATTGTCTTCTTACCACAATGCCCATTGGCCTTGTCTACAGGAGCACCTTCCTTCTTCTGGACCCACAATCCACCAAAATCAAAGACTAAACCAGCTCCCCCAAAAAAAGACAAAACTCAAGCTATTCTATGGCCTTTGCATTGACGATGAATGTCCTTTCTGAGCTGCTCTTGTCCTTGAGGAGCTGTAGCCTTTATGAGCTGCTGTCTCCCTCTTGTGGATCATTTTTAGCAAGACTTTTCAAGCTGTGACTTCCCACCACTTCTCCTTTTGGGTGTCTTTTAAGGGGATTTTGAGCCTATTACATTTGGCTTAGCCAGTCTGGTACCTGAAGTTAACTGAGAAGTGCCAGAAGCATGATGGAAATCCTTTTTTGGGGTCATTGGAATGGCTCCAAATGTGTAGGCTAAATAGATGACGCGAGTTTTTGAATGTAGATTTTCGAAAATGGGTAGTGTCCGCAATAAGCAGCAATTGTGTGGCTTTTCTTGTGGCTGCTCCCAGCTCATTTTCGACATCTCCACATTACGTGGGAATCACAGGCCTTGCTGCCACCCTAGGTCCAAACCAATTTGGGTTATCGCTTCTCGGCCTTTTGGCTAAGATCAAGTGTAGTATCTGTTCTTATCAGTTTAATATCTGATACATCCCCTATCTGGGGACCATATATTGAATGGATTTTTAGAACAGGGAGATGGAAGAAGAGCTTGCTCTGTCCACGTCACACATTGACCTTGTATTGCAGTACCTCCGGGACCGGTGCACCCCTTCCCTAACCCTGTTTACAAAAGCAGAATTCATTTCACTTGAAAGAATAGCCAAAAAACCAAGCCATTTGTCAGCACAGTGGCTTAATGGCTTGCAGCAGTAAAGCCATATGCTTTTTCTGGATTCAAATTTCCCGCCTTTTTCGAACGTGTGAAATTTCACACGTTTTCATTCAATTTGTTTTTTTGTGTTTTTTAGGGGGTTCCTGTGTTTTTTTCGGGGGTTTTTTGGCTTTTCTTTCCAAATTGATTTTTTCTACTCCATTTGGACTTGTTTGTAGGTAGTTTGCAAGTAAGGGGGGCAAGGTAATAATTTAATGTTTTTTCTTTCTGTCACTGCAGGTGCTGCAGCTTAAGCATTTAGAGGCCATTGTCTTCTTACCACAATGCCCATTGGCCTTGTCTACAGGAGCACCTTCCTTCTTCTGGACCCACAATCCACCAAAATCAAAGACTAAACCAGCTCCCCCAAAAAAAGACAAAACTCAAGCTATTCTATGGCCTTTGCATTGACGATGAATGTCCTTTCTGAGCTGCTCTTGTCCTTGAGGAGCTGTAGCCTTTATGAGCTGCTGTCTCCCTCTTGTGGATCATTTTTAGCAAGACTTTTCAAGCTGTGACTTCCCACCACTTCTCCTTTTGGGTGTCTTTTAAGGGGATTTTGAGCCTATTACATTTGGCTTAGCCAGTCTGGTACCTGAAGTTAACTGAGAAGTGCCAGAAGCATGATGGAAATCCTTTTGGTCATTGGAATGGCTCCAAATGTGTAGGCTAAATAGATGACCGAGTTTTTGAATGTAGATTTCGAAAATGGGTAGTGTCCGCAATAGCAGCATTGTGTGCTTTTCTTGTGGCTGCTCCCAGCTCATTTTCGACATCTCCACATTACGTGGGAATCACAGGCCTTGCTGCCACCCTAGTCCAAACCAATTTGGGTTATCGCTTCTCCCCTTTTGCTAAGATAAGTGTAGTTCTGTTCTTATCAGTTTAATATCTGATACATCCCCTATCTGGGACCATATATTGAATGGATTTTTAGAACAGGGAGATGAAGAAGAGCTTGCTCTGTCCACGTCACACATTGACCTTGTATTGCGTACCTCCGGACCGGTGCACCCCTTCCCTAACCCTGTTTACAAAAGCAGAATCATTTCACTTGAAGAATAGCCAAAAAACCAAGCCATTTGTCAGCACAGTGGCTTAATGGCTTGCAGCAGTTAAAGCCATATGCTTTTTCTGGATTCAAATTTCCCGCCTTTTCGAACGTGTGAAATTTCACACGTTTTCATTCAATTGGTTTTTTGTGTTTTTTAGGGGTTCCTGTGTTTTTTTCGGGGGTTTTTGGCTTTTCTTTCAATTGATTTTTCTACTCCATTTGGACTTGTTTGTAGGTAGTTTGCAAGTAAGGGGCAAGGTAATAATTTAATGTTTTTTCTTTCTGTCACTGCATGTGTGCTGCAGCTTAAGCATTTAGAGGGCCCTTGTCTTCTTACCACAATGCCCATTGGCCTTGTCTACAGGAGCACCTTCCTTCTTCTGGACCCACAATCCACCAAAATCAAAGACTAAACCAGCTCCCCCAAAAAAAGACAAAACTCAAGCCATTCTATGGCCTTTGCATTGACGATGGATGTCCTTTCTGAGCTGCTCTTGTCCTTGAGGAGCTGTAGCCCTTTATGAGCTGCTGTCTCCCTCTTGTGGATCATTTTTAGCAAGACTTTTCAAGCTGTGACTTCCCACCACTTCTCCTTTTGGGTGTCTTTTAAGGGGATTTTGAGCCTATTACATTGGGATTAGCCAGACTGATACCTGAAGCTAACTGAGAAGTGCCAGAAGCATGATGGAAATCCTTTTTTGGGGTCATTGGAATGGCTCCAAATGTGTAGGCTAAATAGATGACCGGAGTTTTTGAATGTAGATTTTCGAAAATGGGTAGTGTCCGCAATAAGCAGCATTTGTGTGGCTTTTCTTGTGGCTGCTCCCAGCTCATTTTCGACATCTCCACATTACGTGGGAATCACAGGCCTTGCTGCCACCCTAGGTCCAAACCAATTTGGGTTATCGCTTCTCGGCCTTTTGGCTAAGATGAAGTGTAGTTTCTGTTCTTATCAGTTTAATATCTGATACGTCCCCTATCTGGGGACCATATATTGAATGGATTTTTAGAACAGGGAGATGGAAGAAGAGCTTGCTCTGTCCACGCCACACATTGACCTTGTATTGCAGTACCTCCGGACCGGTGCTCCCCTTCCCTAACCCTGTTTACAAAAACAGAATTCATTTCACTTGAAAGAATAGCCAAAAAACCAAGCCATTTGTCAGCACAGTGGCTTAATGGCTTGCAGCAGTAAAGCCATATGCTTTTTCTGGATTCAAATTTCCCGCCTTTTTCGAACGTGTGAAATTTCACACGTTTTCATTCAATTTGTTTTTTTGTGTTTTTTAGGGGGTTCAAGTGTTTTTTTCGGGGTTTTTTTGGCTTTTCTTTCCAAATTGATTTTTTCTACTCCATTTGGACTTGTTTGTAGGTAGTTTGCAAGTAAGGGGGGCAAGGTAATAATTTAATGTTTTTTCTTTCTGTCACTGCAGGTGCTGCAGCTTAAGCATTTAGAGACCATTGTCTTCTTACCACAATGCCCATTGGCCTTGTCTACAGGAGCACCTTCCTTCTTCTGGACCCACAATCCACCAAAATCAAAGACTAAACCAGCTCCCCCAAAAAAAGACAAAACTCAAGCTATTCTATGGCCTTTGCATTGACGATGAATGTCCTTTCTGAGCTGCTCTTGTCCTTGAGGAGCTGTAGCCCTTTATGAGCTGCTGTCTCCCTCTTGTGGATCATTTTTAGCAAGACTTTTCAAGCTGTGACTTCCCACCACTTCTCCTTTTGGATGTCTTTTAAGGGGATTTTGAGCCTATTACATTGGGATTAGCCAGACTGATACCTGAAGTTAACTGAGAAGTGCCAGAAGCATGATGGAAATCCTTTTTTGGGGTCATTGGAATGGCTCCAAATGTGTAGGCTAAATAGATGACCGGAGTTTTTGAATGTAGATTTTCGAAAATGGGTAGTGTCCGCAATAAGCAGCATTTGTGTGGCTTTTCTTGTGGCTGCTCCCAGCTCATTTTCGACATCTCCACATTACGTGGGAATCACAGGCCTTGCTGCCACCCTAGGTCCAAACCAATTTGGGTTATCGCTTCTTGGCCTTTTGGCTAAGATGAAGTGTAGTTTCTGTTCTTATCAGTTTAATATCTGATACGTCCCCTATCTGGGGACCATATATTGAATGGATTTTTAGAACAGGGAGATGGAAGAAGAGCTTGCTCTGTCCACGCCACACATTGACCTTGTATTGCAGTACCTCCGGGACCGGTGCACCCCTTCCCTAACCCTGTTTACAAAAGCAGAATTATTTCACTTGAAAGAATAGCCAAAAAACCAAGCCATTTGTCAGCACAGTGGCTTAATGGCTTGCAGCAGTAAAGCCATATGCTTTTTCTGGATTCAAATTTCCCGCCTTTTTCGAACGTGTGAAATTTCACACGTTTTCATTCAATTTGTTTTTTTTGTGTTTGTTAGGGGGTTCCTGTGTTTTTTCGGGAGTTTTTTGGCTTTTCTTTCCAAATTGATTTTTTCTACTCCATTTGGACTTGTTTGTAGGTAGTTTGCAAGTAAGGGGGGCAAGGTAATAATTTAATGTTTTTCTTTCTGTCACTGCAGGTGCTGCAGCTTAAGCATTTAGAGCCATTGTCTTCTTACACAATGCCCATTGGCCTTGTCTACAGGAGCACCTTCCTTCTTCTGGACCCACAATCCACCAAAATCAAAGACTAAACCAGCTCCCCCAAAAAAAGACAAAACTCAAGCTATTCTATGGCCTTTCATTGACGATGAATGTCCTTTCTGAGCTGCTCTTGTCCTTGAGGAGCTGTAGTCCTTTATGGGCTGCTGTCTCCCTCTTGAGGATCATTTTTAGCAAGACTTTTCAAGCTGTGACTTCCCACCACTTCTCCTTTTGGTGTCTTTTAAGGGGATTTTGAGCCTATTACATTGGGATTAGCCAGACTGATACCTGAAGTTAACTGAGAAGTGCCAGAAGCATGATGGAAATCCTTTTTTGGGGTCATTGGAAAGGTTCCAAATGTATAGGTTAAATAGATGGCCGGAGTTTTTGCATGTAGATGTTCGAAAATGGGTAGTGTCCGCAATAAGCAGCAATTTGTGTGGCTTTTCTTGTGGCTACTCCCAGCTCATTTTCGACATCTCCACATTACGTGGGAATCAAAGGCCTTGCTGCCACCCTAGGTCCAAACCAATTTGGGTTATCGTTTCTTGGCCATTTGACTAAGATCAAGTGTAGTATCTGTTCTTATCAGTTTAATATCTGATACGTCCCCTATCTGGGGACCATATATTGAATGGATTTTTAGAACAGGGAGATGGAAGAAGAGCTTGCTCTGTCCACGTCACACATTGACCTTGTATTGCAGTACCTCCAGGACCGGTGCACCCCTTCCCTAACCCTGTTTCCAAAAGCAGAATTCATTTCACTTGAAAGAATAGCCAAAAAACCAAGCCATTTGCTAGCACAGTGGCTTAATGGCTTGCAGCAGTAAAGCCATATGCTTTTTCTGGATTCAAATTTCCCGCCTTTTTCGAATGTGTGAAATTTCACACGTTTTCATTCAATTTGTTTTTTTGTCTTTTTTAGGGGGTTCCTGTGTTTTTTTCGGGGGTTTTTTGGCTTTTCTTTCCAAATTGATTTTTTCTACTCCATTTGGACTTGTTTGTAGGTAGTTTGCAAGTAAGGGGGGCAAGGTAATAATTTAATGTTTTTTCTTTCTGTCACTGCAGGTGCTGCAGCTTAAGCATTTAGAGGCCATTGTCTTCTTACCACAATGCCCATTGGCCTTGTCTACAGGAGCACCTTCCTTCTTCTGGACCCACAATCCACCAAAATCAAAGACTAAACCAGCTCCCCCAAAAAAAGACAAAACTCAAGCCATTCTATGGCCTTTGCATTGACGATGGATGTCCTTTCTGAGCTGCTCTTGTCCTTGAGGAGCTGTAGCCCTTTATGAGCTGCTGTCTCCCTCTTGTGGATCATTTTTAGCAAGACTTTTCAAGCTGTGACTTCCCACCACTTCTCCTTTTGGGTGTCTTTTAAGGGGATTTTGAGCCTATTACATTGGGATTAGCCAGACTGATACCTGAAGCTAACTGAGAAGTGCCAGAAGCATGATGGAAATCCTTTTTTGGGGTCATTGGAATGGCTCCAAATGTGTAGGCTAAATAGATGACCGGAGTTTTTGAATGTAGATTTTCGAAAATGGGTAGTGTCCGCAATAAGCAGCATTTGTGTGGCTTTTCTTGTGGCTGCTCCCAGCTCATTTTCGACATCTCCACATTACGTGGGAATCACAGGCCTTGCTGCCACCCTAGGTCCAAACCAATTTGGGTTATCGCTTCTCGGCCTTTTGGCTAAGATGAAGTGTAGTTTCTGTTCTTATCAGTTTAATATCTGATACGTCCCCTATCTGGGGACCATATATTGAATGGATTTTTAGAACAGGGAGATGGAAGAAGAGCTTGCTCTGTCCACGCCACACATTGACCTTGTATTGCAGTACCTCCGGGACCGGTGCTCCCCTTCCCTAACCCTGTTTACAAAAACAGAATTCATTTCACTTGAAAGAATAGCCAAAAAACCAAGCCATTTGTCAGCACAGTGGCTTAATGGCTTGCAGCAGTAAAGCCATATGCTTTTTCTGGATTCAAATTTCCCGCCTTTTTCGAACGTGTGAAATTTCACACGTTTTCATTCAATTTGGTTTTTTTGTGTTTGTTAGGGGGTTCCTGTGTTTTTTTCGGGAGTTTTTTGGCTTTTCTTTCCAAATTGATTTTTTCTACTCCATTTGGACTTGTTTGTAGGTAGTTTGCAAGTAAGGGGGGCAAGGTAATAATTTAATGTTTTTTCTTTCTGTCACTGCAGGTGCTGCAGCTTAAGCATTTAGAGGCCATTGTCTTCTTACCACAATGCCCATTGGCCTTGTCTACAGGAGCACCTTCCTTCTTCTGGACCCACAATCCACCAAAATCAAAGACTAAACCAGCTCCCCCAAAAAAAGACAAAACTCAAGCTATTCTATGGCCTTTTCATTGACGATGAATGTCCTTTCTGAGCTGTTCTTGTCCTTGAGGAGCTGTAGTCCTTTATGGGCTGCTGTCTCCCTCTTGAGGATAATTTTTAGCAAGACTTTTCAAGCTGTGACTTCCCACCACTTCTCCTTTTGGGTGTCTTTTAAGGGGATTTTGAGCCTATTACATTGGGATTAGCCAGACTGATACCTGAAGTTAACTGAGAAGTGCCAGAAGCATGATGGAAATCCTTTTTTGGGGTCATTGGAAAGGTTCCAAATGTATAGGTTAAATAGATGGCCGGAGTTTTTGCATGTAGATGTTCGAAAATGGGTAGTGTCCGCAATAAGCAGCAATTGTGTGGCTTTTCTTGTGGCTACTCCCAGCTCATTTTCGACATCTCCACATTACGTGGGAATCAAAGGCCTTGCTGCCACCCTAGGTCCAAACCAATTTGGGTTATCGTTTCTTGGCCATTTGACTAAGATCAAGTGTAGTATCTGTTCTTATCAGTTTAATATCTGATACGTCCCCTATCTGGGGACCATATATTGTCTTTCTTTTAATGGTCTTTTTATTGAAAATGTAAGTCATAATCAAACAGTCAACGTTTTTCATTCCCTAACATAGGGAAGAAGGCATAGCAGTAAATACAGATAGATCATTCAATAGAAATGTAATAGAACATTTTTGTAAATACTCTGTATCCATAGCAAAAGTGTAAAAGTAAAAAGGGTCAACAGGGGGGATAGACAGAGGGAAAAGCAGGGTGGATGGGAGGGAGGTGGAAGGGGGGGGTGTGTATGCAAGAGAGGACTCTGTGTTTTCCTCACTCGGAGGTTTGCAACAACAGATATTCAGGAGTCGAACGATACCACATCCAAAGCGTCCAGGTTTTCTCAAAAGTTTCTTGGGAACCGAATGAGAGCGCTGCCAGTTCAGCTGCACGGTACACCATGTCTACTTCTCGTATTATTTGTGGTTTCGTCGGGGTCTTATCAGATTTCCATAGGGTAGATACAAGGAGTCTACAAACGGCTATGATATTAGAAGCCAATTTGGATGCGAACAGGTCTTTTGGCCATATGTAAAAATTGAGAAGGGATGTAAGAGGTGTGAGAGTTGTGTCCCTCTGTAGAACATCCGTGAGTAATGTTGACACCATTGACCAGAATACTTGGATATGAGGGCATTGCCACCACATATGGAAGTATGTCCCTACTTCGGAGTTGCATCTCCAACAGGAGTCTGACGTGTGTGGGTGCCATCTATGTAGTTGTGAGGGGGTGCGATACCATCTCGTTACCACTTTATAAGTGCTTTCTTGAATTTTTACACAAGAGGAAGGGCCATGGGATCCTCTGTATATCTGTCTCATTTGTTGTTCTGAAAATTGCATTTGTAGATCCCGTTCCCACGGTTCCAGAAAGTCTCTCTTAATATGAGCTGTGTCAAGCGTTAGTTGTTTATATAGTGAAGATAGTATTTTTGTGGGCTCTGCTAATTGTGAACATAATTGTTCAAACATTGTCAAAGGTCTCGTGAAGTCTAAGTTTTTCAGGTGTTTGTGCATAAATGCTTTTAATGTGCCGTATTGCAGAAAAGATAAATTTGGCAACGAATTGGATTGCTGTATTTCTTGGTGGGAGAGCAGGGCTCCATCCAACAGGAGGAGGTCAATTGGGATGGGGTCATTAGGGTTCAGTTCTAAGTCCCTTGTGTTGCTAGCGCGAGAACCTGGTGGTAATCTGCCAACGAGATCTCTCAAATCTAGAATTGGAGTCATTGGAGGGAGCAGCCGACCACATTCTTTTTTCCAAATGGCTACAATAGTTTTAGTAAAGGTGTTGCCAACTAATTTTGAGTCAGTATAGCAATCTGGGAGAAGTGCCAGGGACCTTAAAGGTACGGGTGACATAGCTTCTTCAATTGGCAACCATAACTTATGGGGTGGTCGTCTAATCCAGTCCACGACTCTCGTCAGCATAGCTGCCGTATAGTATTTACGTATATCTGGCGCTCCCATACCACCACTGTCTCTTGGCATGGTAAGTGTCTGGTATTTGATACGTGGTTTTTTAGCATTCCAGATAAAGTTAGAAATAAATGTGTGGATTCTATTCAGCATATAGTCCGGTATGCGGATTGGGAGCATTTGAAATAGGTAAAGGAATTTTGGTAGTATCATACTTTTAATTAGGTTTTTTCGTCCTATCCATGATAGGAAGGGCGCTCTCCATGATTTAATCGTTTCTTTTGCTTTTTCTAATGTGGGGAGTACATTAAGGGCGAGAAGGTCTTTATCTGAGTGTCCAATCTTTATACCTAGGTAAGTGATGTATTTCTCTGGCCATTTAAAAGGGAATCTAGTTTTATATTTGGTTATGGTATGTTCGGGAATATTGAGGCCTAGCGCCTCTGATTTAGACAAATTAATTTTATAATTGGAGAGTTGGCCATATTTTTCTAAGGTCTGAACAAAGGCAGGGATGCCCCCATCCGGTTCGGATAGAATTACCAGCAAATCATCTGCAAACGCCGCTGACTTGTGGTGTACATTATTCAGTTGGAATCCTTTAATATCTTTATTCATTTGGATGCTCCGTAGCAATGGTTCCATAACTAAAACATACAATAAGGGGATAAGGGACATCCCTGTCTCGTACCATTTTGTATTAGAAAGGGATCTGAAAGTGTGTTATTAATTTTTAGTTTAGCTGATGGGGAAGTGTACATTTTGAATATAGCCTCTACTAATGGGGAAGGTATATGAAAAGCCAGTAAGGTGCTACGAAGGAATGTCCAGTCCACCCTGTCGAAGGCCTTCTCGGCGTCTGTACTCAGAAGGACCATCTGTTTTTGGTTTCTTTTGGCATATTGCATTAGGTGTAAAATTCTGCTTGCATTGTCTCTTCCCTCCCGTCCTCGCACAAATCCCGTCTGCTCCAGCGAGATCAAATGGGGAATCAGGTCCGTCAAGCGTCTTGCTATTAAGCTAGCATACAATTTTAAGTCCACATTGAGCAAGGAGATGGGTCTGTAGTTCCCGCATTGTGTCGGATCTTTGCCTTCTTTATGCAGAAGTGTAACATGTGCCTCTAAGGACTGGGGGGGGAGAGAGCTGCCGTTTAATACTGCGTTGCACATCTTTAACAGGTGTGTGTTTAATTCTGGAGAAAACGTCTTGTAATAGAGTAGTGAAAAGCCATCTGGCCCTGGGATTTGCCCGATTGACCCTCAGACAGGATGGACCGGAGCTCCTCCGGTGTAAAGGGTTTTGTTAACCATTCCCGTTGTTGCTCATCTAATTTCGGTAAGGATAAGGATGAAAGAAATGAGTCTATGTCTTGTTGTCTTTGAGTTTGGTTCGCTACAAGGTTGTGCGTTGGAATCTGATATAAATTTTTATAGAATGTTAGGAATTCTGAAATAATTTGATCATAGTTTTGTGATATTTGGCCCGTACCTGTTTTGATCTTCTGGGGACCATATATTGAATGGATTTTTAGAACAGGGAGATGGAAGAAGAGCTTGCTCTGTCCACGCCACACATTGACCTTGTATTGCAGTACCTCCGGGACCGGTGCACCCCTTCCCTAACCCTGTTTACAAAAGCAGAATTCATTTCACTTGAAAGAATAGCCAAAAAACCAAGCCATTTGTCAGCACAGTGGCTTAATGGCTTGCAGCAGTAAAGCCATATGCTTTTTCTGGATTCAAATTTCCCGCCTTTTTCGAACGTGTGAAATTTCACACGTTTTCATTCAATTTGTTTTTTTGTGTTTTTTAGGGGGTCTCTGTGTTTTTTTCGGGGGTTTTTTGGCTTTTCTTTCCAAATTGATTTTTTCTACTCCATTTGGACTTGTTTGTAGGTAGTTTGCAAGTAAGGGGGGCAAGGTAATAATTTAATGTTTTTTCTTTCTGTCACTGCAGGTGCTGCAGCTTAAGCATTTAGAGGCCATTGTCTTCTTACCACAATGCCCATTGGCCTTGTCTACAGGAGCACCTTCCTTCTTCTGGACCCACAATCCACCAAAATCAAAGACTAAACCAGCTCCCCCAAAAAAAGACAAAACTCAAGCCATTCTATGGCCTTTTCAATGACTATGGATGTCCTTTCTGAGCTGCTCTTGTCCTTGAGGAGATGTAGTCCTTTATGAGCTGCTGTCTCCCTCTTATGCATCATTTTTAGCAAGACTTTTCAAGCTGTGACTTCCCACCACTTCTCGTTTTGGGTGTCTTTTAAGGGGATTTTGAGCCTATTACATTGGGATTAGCCAGACCTTTACCTGAAGTTAACTGAGAAGTGCCAGAAGCATGATGGAAATCCTTTTTTGGGGTCATTGGAAAGGTTCCAAATGTATAGTTAAATAGATGGCCGGAGTTTTTGCATGTAGATTTTCGAAAATGGGTAGTGTCCGCAATAAGCAGCAATTGTGTGGCTTTTCTTGTGGCTACTCCCAGCTCATTTTCGACATCTCCACATTACGTGGGAATCAAAGGCCTTGCTGCCACCCTAGGTCCAAACCAATTTGGGTTATCGTTTCTTGGCCATTTGACTAAGATCAAGTGTAGTATCTGTTCTTATCAGTTTAATATCTGATACGTCCCCTATCTGGGGACCATATATTGAATGGATTTTTAGAACAGGAAGATGGAAGAAGAGCTTGCTCTGTCCACGCCACACATTGACCTTGTATTGCAGTACCTCCGGGACCGGTGCACCCCTTCCCTAACCCTGTTTACAAAAGCAGAATTCATTTCACTTGAAAGAATAGCCAAAAAAACCAAGCCATTTGTCAGCACAGTGGCTTAATGGCTTGCAGCAGTAAAGCCATATGCTTTTTCTGGATTCAAATTTCCCGCCTTTTTCGAACGTGTGAAATTTCACACGTTTTCATTCAATTTGTTTTTTTTGTGTTTTTTAGGGGGTCCCTGTGTTTTTTTCGGGGGTTTTTTGGCTTTTCTTTCCAAATTGATTTTTTCTACTCCATTTGGACTTGTTTGTAGGTAGTTTGCAAGTAAGGGGGGCAAGGTAATAATTTAATGTTTTTTCTTTCTGTCACTGCAGGTGCTGCAGCTTAAGCATTTAGAGGCCATTGTCTTCTTACGACAATGCCCATTGGCCTTGTCTACAGGAGCACCTTCCTTCTTCTGGACCCACAATCCACCAAAATCAAAGACTAAACCAGCTCCCCCAAAAAAAGACAAAACTCAAGCTATTCTATGGCCTTTTCATTGACGATGAATGTCCTTTCTGAGCTGCTCTTGTCCTTGAGGAGCTGTAGTCCTTTATGGCTGCTGTCTCCCTCTTGAGGATCATTTTTAGCAAGACTTTTCAAGCTGTGACTTCCCACCACTTCTCCTTTTGGGTGTCTTTTAAGGGATTTTGAGCCTATTACATTGGGATTAGCCAGACTGATACCTGAAGTTAACTGAGAAGTGCCAGAAGCATGATGGAAATCCTTTTTTGGGGTCATTGGAAAGGTTCCAAATGTATAGGTTAAATAGATGGCCGGAGTTTTTTGCATGTAGATGTTCGAAAATGGGTAGTGTCCGCAATAAGCAGCAATTGTGTGGCTTTTCTTGTGGCTACTCCCAGCTCATTTTCGACATCTCCACATTACGTGGGAATCAAAGGCCTTGCTGCCACCCTAGGTCCAAACCAATTTGGGTTATCGTTTCTTGGCCATTTGACTAAGATCAAGTGTAGTATCTGTTCTTATCAGTTTAATATCTGATACGTCCCCTATCTGGGGACCATATATTGAATGGATTTTTAGAACAGGGAGATGGAAGAAGAGCTTGCTCTGTCCACGTCACACATTGACCTTGTATTGCAGTACCTCCAGGACCGGTGCACCCCTTCCCTAACCCTAGTTCCAAAAGCAGAATTCATTTCACTTGAAAGAATAGCCAAAAAACCAAGCCATTTGCTAGCACAGTGGCTTAATGGCTTGCAGCAGTAAAGCCATATGCTTTTTCTGGATTCAAATTTCCCGCCTTTTTCGAATGTGTGAAATTTCACACGTTTTCATTCAATTTTTTTTTTGTCTTTTTTAGGGGGTTCCTGTGTTTTTTTCGGGGGTTTTTTGGCTTTTCTTTCCAAATTGATTTTTTCTACTCCATTTGGACTTGTTTGTAGGTAGTTTGCAAGTAAGGGGGGCAAGGTAATAATTTAATGTTTTTTCTTTCTGTCACTGCAGGTGCTGCAGCTTAAGCATTTAGAGGCCATTGTCTTCTTCACCACAATGCCCATTGGCCTTGTCTACAGGAGCACCTTCCTTCTTCTGGACCCACAATCACCAAAATCAAAGACTAAACCAGCTCCCCAAAAAAAGACAAAACTCAAGCCTATTCTATGGCCTTTGCATTGACGATGGATGTCCTTTCTGAGCTGCTCTTGTCCTTGAGGAGCTTGTAGTCCTTTATGAGCTGCTGTCTCCCTCTTGTGGATCATTTTTAGCAAGACTTTTCAAGCTTTTGACTTCCACACTTCTCTATTTGGGTGTCTTTTAAGGGATTTTGAGCCTATTAATTTGGCCTTTAGCCAGACTGTACCTGAACTAACTTGAGATGTGTTCAGAAGCATGATGGATATCCTTTTTTGGGGTCATTTGGAATGGCTCAATGTGTAGGCCAAATAGATTGATCCAGTGGATGTTTTTGAATGTAGATTTTGAAAATGGGTAGTGTCCGCAATAAAGCATTTGTGTGGCTTTTCTTGTGGCTGCTACCAGCATTTTGACATCTCCACATTACCGTGGGAATCACAGGCCTTGCTGCCACTCTAGGTCCAAACCAAATTTGGGTTATCGCTTCTCGCCATTATGCATAAATCAAGTGTAGTTTGTTCTTATCAGTTTAATATCTGATACGTCCCTATCTGGGGACCATATATTAATGGGTTTTTAGAACATGGGAGATGGAAGAAGAGCTTGCTCTGTCCACGCCACACATTGACCTTGTATTGCAGTACCTCCTGGAACCGGATTGCCCCTTCCCTAACCCTGTTTACAAAAACAGAATTCATTTCACTGAAAGAATAGCCAAAAAACCAAGCCATTTGCAGCACAGTGGCTTAATGGCTTGCAGGCAGTAAAGCATATGCTTTTTCTGGATTCAAAATTTTCCGCACTTTATTCGAACGTGTGAAATTTCACCGTTTTCATTCAATTTATTTTTTGTGTTTGTTAGGGTTCCTGTGTTTTTTTGGTTTTTTGGCATTTTCTTTCCAAATTGATTTTTCTAACTCCATTTGGACTTGTTTGTAGGTATTTGAAGTAAGGGGACAGATATTAATTTAAAAGATGTTTTTTCTTTCTGTCACTGCAGGTGCTGCAGCTTAAGCATTTAGAGCCATTGTCTTCTACCCACAATGCCCATGGCCTTGTCTACAGGAGCACCTTCCTTCTTCTGGACCACAATCCACCAAAATGCAAAGCATAACCAGCTCCCAAAAAAAGACAAAACTCAAGCTATTCTATGGCCTTTCGCATTGCGATGTGAATGTCCTTTCTGAGCTGCTCTTGTCCTTGAGCTTGTAGTCCTTTATGGCTGCTGTCTCTCTCTTGGATCATTTTTAGCAAGACTTTTCAAGCTGTGACTTCCACCACTTTCCTTTTGGGTGTCTTTAAGGGGATTTTGAGCCTATTACATTGGGATTTAGCCAGACTGTACCTGAAGTTAACTGAGAAGTGCCAGAAGCAGATGATGGAAATCCTTTTTGGTCATTGGAAAGGTTCCAAATGTATAGGTCTAAATAGATGGCCGGAGTTTTGCATTAGATTTTCGAAAATGGGAGTGTCCGCAATAAGCAGCAATTGTGTGGCTTTTCTTGTGGCTCTCCAGCTCATTTTCGACATCTCCACATTAGTGGGAATTACAGGACTTGCTGCCACCCTAGGTCCAAACCAATTTGGGTTATCGCTTCTGGCCATTTTGACAAGATCAAGTGTAGTACTGTTTCTACAGTTAATATCTATTATGTCCCCTATCTGGGGACCATAATTGAAAGGATTTTTAGAACAGGGAGTTGAAGAGCTTGCTTGTCCCATGCCACACATTGACTTTTTGGTACCTCCGACCGGCACCCCTTCCCTAACCCTGTTTCAAAAGCAGGAATTCATTTCACTTGAAAGAATAGCCAAAAAACCAAGCCATTTGCTAGCACAGTGGCTTAATGGCTTGCAGCAGTAAAGCCATATGCTTTTTCTGGATTCAAATTTCCCGCCTTTTTCGAACGTGTGAAATTTCACACGTTTTCATTCAATTTGTTTTTTTGTTTTTTTAGGGGGTTCCTGTGTTTTTTTCGGGGGTTTTTTTGGCTTTTCTTTCCAAATTGATTTTTTCTACTCCATTTGGACTTGTTTGTAGGTAGTTTGCAAGTAAGGGGGGCAAGGTAATAATTTAATGTTTTTTCTTTCTGTCACTGCAGGTGCTGCAGCTTAAGCATTTAGAGGCCATTGTCTTCTTACCACAATGCCCATTGGCCTTGTCTACAGGAGCACCTTCCTTCTTCTGGACCCACAATCACCAAAATCAAAGACTAAACCAGCTCCCCCAAAAAAAGACAAAACTCAAGCTATTCTATGGCCTTTTGCATTGACGATGGATGTCCTTTCTGAGCTGCTCTTGTCCTTGAGGAGCTGTAGTCCTTTATGAGCTGCTGTCTCCCTCTTATGCATCATTTTTAGCAAGACTTTTCAAGCTGTGACTTCCCACCACTTCTCCTTTTGGGTGTCTTTTAAGGGGATTTTGAGCCTATTACATTTGGCTTAGCCAGACTGGTACCTGAAGTTAACTGAGAAGTGCCAGAAGCATGATGGAAATCCTTTTTTGGGGTCATTGGAATGGCTCCAAATGTGTAGGCTAAATAGATGCCGGAGTTTTTGAATGTAGATTTTCGAAAATGGGTAGTGTCCGCAATAAGCAGCAATTTGTGTGGCTTTTCTTGTGGCTGCTCCCAGCTCATTTTCGACATCTCCACATTACGTGGGAATCACAGGCCTTGCTGCCACCCTAGGTCCAAACCAATTTGGGTTATCGCTTCTCGGCCTTTTGGCTAAGATCAAGTGTAGTATCTGTTCTTATCAGTTTAATATCTGATACGTCCCCTATCTGGGGACCATATATTGAATGGATTTTTAGAACAGGGAGATGGAAGAAGAGCTTGCTCTGTCCACGCCACACATTGACCTTGTATTGCAGTACCTCCGGGACCGGTGCACCCCTTCCCTAACCCTGTTTACAAAAGCAGAATTCATTTCACTTGAAAGAATAGCCAAAAAACCAAGCCATTTGCTAGCACAGTGGCTTAATGGCTTGCAGCAGTAAAGCCATATGCTTTTTCTGGATTCAAATTTCCCGCCTTTTTCGAATGTGTGAAATTTCACACGTTTTCATTCAATTTGTTTTTTTTGTCTTTTTTAGGGGGTTCCTGTGTTTTTTTCGGGGTTTTTTTGGCTTTTTCTTTCCAAATTGATTTTTTCTACTCCATTTGGACTTGTTTGTAGGTAGTTTGCAAGTAAGGGGGGCAAGGTAATAATTTAATGTTTTTTCTTTCTGTCACTGCAGGTGCTGCAGCTTAAGCATTTAGAGGCCATTGTCTTCTTACCACAATGCCCATTGGCCTTGTCTACAGGAGCACCTTCCTTCTTCTGGACCCACAATCCACCAAAATCAAAGACTAAACCAGCTCCCCCAAAAAAAGACAAAACTCAAGCCATTCTATGGCCTTTTCAATGACTATGGATGTCCTTTCTGAGCTGCTCTTGTCCTTGAGGAGATGTAGTCCTTTATGAGCTGCTGTCTCCCTCTTATGCATCATTTTTAGCAAGACTTTTCAAGCTGTGACTTCCCACCACTTCTCGTTTTGGGTGTCTTTTAAGGGGATTTTGAGCCTATTACATTGGGATTAGCCAGACCTTTACCTGAAGTTAACTGAGAAGTGCCAGAAGCATGATGGAAATCCTTTTTTGGGGTCATTGGAAAGGTTCCAAATGTATAGGTTAAATAGATGGCCGGAGTTTTTGCATGTAGATTTTCGAAAATGGGTAGTGTCCGCAATAAGCAGCAATTGTGTGGCTTTTCTTGTGGCTACTCCCAGCTCATTTTCGACATCTCCACATTACGTGGGAATCAAAGGCCTTGCTGCCACCCTAGGTCCAAACCAATTTGGGTTATCGTTTCTTGGCCATTTGACTAAGATCAAGTGTAGTATCTGTTCTTATCAGTTTAATATCTGATACGTCCCCTATCTGGGGACCATATATTGAATGGATTTTTAGAACAGGGAGATGGAAGAAGAGCTTGCTCTGTCCACGCCACACATTGACCTTGTATTGCAGTACCTCCGGGACGGTGCACCCCTTCCCTAACCCTGTTTACAAAAGCAGAATTCATTTCACTTGAAAGAATAGCCAAAAAACCAAGCCATTTGTCAGCACAGTGGCTTAATGGCTTGCAGCAGTAAAGCCATATGCTTTTTCTGGATTCAAATTTCCCGCCTTTTTCGAACGTGTGAAATTTCACACGTTTTCATTCAATTTGTTTTTTTTGTGTATTTTTAGGGGGTTCATGTGTTTTTTTCGGGGGTTTTTTGGCTTTTCTTTCCAAATTGATTTTTCTACTCCATTTGGACTTGTTTGTAGGTAGTTTGCAAGTAAGGGGGGCAAGGTAATAATTTAATGTTTTTTCTTTCTGTCACTGCAGGTGCTGCAGCTTAAGCATTTAGAGGCCATTGTCTTCTTACCACAATGCCCATTGGCCTTGTCTACAGGAGCACCTTCCTTCTTCTGGACCCACAATCCACCAAAATCAAAGACTAAACCAGCTCCACCCAAAAAAAGACAAAACTCAAGCTATTCTATGGCCTTTGCATTGACGATGCATGTCCTTTCTGAGCTGCTCTTGTCCTTGAGGAGCTGTAGCCCTTTATGAGCTGCTGTCTCCCTCTTGTGGATCATTTTTAGCAAGACTTTTCAAGCTGTGACTTCCCACCACTTCTCCTTTTGGGTGTCTTTTAAGGGATTTTGAGCCTATTACATTGGGATTAGCCAGACTGATACCTGAAGTTAACTGAGAAGTGCCAGAAGCATGATGGAAATCCTTTTTTGGGGTCATTGGAATGGCTCCAATTGTGTAGGCTAAATCGATGGTCGAGATGTTGAATGTAGATTTTCGAAAAGGGTAGTGTCCGCAATAAGCAGCAATTGTGTGGCTTTTCTTGTGGCTGCTCCCCGCTCATTTTCGACATCTCCACATTACGTGGGAATCACAGGCC
>JARQOC010002271.1:0-27588 GCA_033576535.1 Allobates femoralis
CTATGGCTTTTTTGTGAAAAGGGGGGGGGAGGAATGTTCTATTTTTTGGGTGTTTTTGTGAAAAGGGGGGCAGTGATGTGTCTATGGCTGTTTATGTGAAAAGGGGGGGGGGAGGAATTGGTCTATGTGTTTTTAAAAAGGGTGAAATTTTTTTTAAGGGAAAAAAAGGGGGGGCAGTGGAATGTTCTATGGCTGTTTATGTGAAAAGGGGGGGGGGGAAGTGTCTATTGGGGCTTGGCTGTTTTTGTGAAAAGGGGGGGGGAGGAATTGTCTATCGTTTATGTGAAAAGGGGGGGGGCAAGAATGGTCTATGGCTGTTTATGTGAAAAGGGGGGGGGAGTGAATGTGTCTATGGCTGTTTATGTTAAAAGGGGGGGGGGAGTGAATGTGTCTATGTGTCTATGGGTGTTTTTTTGTGAAAAGGGGGGGCAGTGAATGTGTCTATGGGTGTTTTTGTGAAAAGGGGGGCAGTGAAAGTGCATGGGGTTTAGTAAAAAGGGGGGGGAGTGAATGTGTCATGGGTGTTTTAGTGAAAAAAGGGGGGGGGAGTGAAAGTGTCTATGTGTTTAAAGGCTTTTTTGTGAAAAGGGGGGGCAGTGAAAGTGTCTTGGCGTTTTGTGAAAAGGGGGGGGGGGTGAATGTGTCAAAGGCTTTAGTGAAAAGGGGGGGGGAGTGAAGTGTCTATGTGTCTAGGCTGTTTAGTGAAAAGGGGGGGGCAGTGATGTTCTATGGCTGTTTATTAAAAGGGGGGCAGGAATGTTCAAAGGGCTATGGCTGTTTATGTGAAAAGGGGGGGGCAGTGAAAAGTGCTATGGCTGTTTATTGAAAAGGGGGGGGGCAGTGAAAAGTGTCATGGGTGTTTATGTGAAAAGGGGGGGGGAGTGAATGTTGTTATGGTGTTATGTGAAAAGGGGGGGGAGTGAATGTGTCATGGCTGTTTATGTGAAAAGGGGGGGCAGTGAATTGTCCCCATGCTGTTTATGTGAAAAAGGGGGGCAGTGAATGTGTCTATGTGTCTATGGGTGTTTTGTAAAAAGGGGGGGGGGTGAATGTGTCTATGGCTGTTTTGTGAAAAGGGGGGGGCAGTGAATGTTCATGTGTCTATGGCTGTTTTTGTGAAAAGGGGGGCAGGAATGTGTTATGGGTGTTTATTTTAAAAGGGGGGGGGGGAGTAATGGTCTATGGTGTTTATGTGAAAAGGGGGGGGGAGTGAATGTGTCTATGGGTGTTTAGTGAAAAGGGGGGGGGCAGTGAATGTGCTAGGGCAGGCTGTTTATGTGAAAAGGGGGGGGATGATGTGTCTATGGGTGTTTTGTGAAAAGGGGGGCAGTGAATGTGTCTATGGGGTTTATGTGAAAAGGGGGGGGGGGTGAATGTGTTATGGGGTTTATGTGAAAAGGGGGGGCAGGGAATGTGTCTATGTGTCTATGGCTGTTTATGTGAAAAGGGGGGGGCATGAATGTGTCTATGTGTTTATGTGAAAAGGGGGGGGGAGTGAATGGTCTATGGCTGTTAAGGAAAAGGGGGGGGCAGTGAATGTTCTAGGTTATGGCGTTTAAGTGAAAGGGGGGGGGGTAATGTTTTTATGGCTGTTTTTGTGAAAAGGGGGGGGGCAGTGAATGTGTCTATGTGTTAAGGCGTTTTTGTGAAAAGGGGGGCAGGGGAATGTGTTAGGCGTTTATTGAAAAAGGGGGGGGCAGTGAAGTGTTATGGCTGTTTTTGTGAAAAAGGGGGGGGCAGTGAATGTGTTTTATGGCTGTTTAGTGAAAAGGGGGGGCAGTGAAAGTGTTATGCTGTTTATGTGAAAAGGGGGGGGCAGTGAAGGTCTATGGCTTTTTGCGAAAAGGGGGGGCAGTGATGTGTCTATGGGTTTATGTGAAAAGGGGGGGGCAGTAAAATTTTCTAAGGTGTTTATGTGAAAAGGGGGGGGGAGTGAATGGTCTATGGCTTTTATGTGAAAGGGGGGGGGCATAAATGTGTCTATGTTCATGGTTTTTTGGGAAAAGGGGGGGGGCAGGAAGGTCTATGGTGTTTAGTGAAAAGGGGGGGCATAAATGGTCTATGCTGTTATGTGAAAAGGGGGGGGCAGTAAAATGTGTCTATGCTGTTTATGGAAAAGGGGGGGGCAGTGATGTGTCTATGTGTCAAGGCTTTTAGGGAAAAAGGGGGGGGCGTGAATGGGGTCTAGGGCTGTTTAGTGAAAAGGGGGGGGCAGTGAATGTGTCAGGGTTTATGTAAAAGGGGGGGGGGCATGAATGTTTTATTTCATGGCTGTTTATGTAAAAGGGGGGGGCCAGTAAAATGTCTATGGCGTTTTTATGGAAAAGGGGGGGGGGCAGTGAATGTGTCTATGTGCTATGGCGTTTAGTAAAAGGGGGGGGGGCATAAATGTGTCTAGGGCTTTTTAGTGAAAAGGGGGGGCAGTGAATGTGTCTAGGGTGTTTATGTAAAAAGGGGGGGGGGGGCATGAATGTGTCTATGTTTAGGTGTTTATGTAAAAAAAGGGGGGGGGGGCAGTGAAGTTTTATGGTGTTTAGTGAAAAGGGGGGGGGCGGAAATGTGCCCTAAGCTGTTTTATGGAAAAGGGGGGGGGCATGAATGTGTCATGGTCAGGCTTTTTATTGAAAAGGGGGGGCAGTAAATGTTCTTGGCTGTTTATGTAAAAAGGGGGGGGGCAGGAATGGCCCTATGGTCTAGGGCTTTTTATGTAAAAAGGGGGGGGGCAGTGAATGTGTCTATGTGTCTAGGCTGTTTATGTGAAAGGGGGGGGGGCAGTGAATGTGTCTATGTTCTATGGCTGTTTTTTAAAAAAGGGGGGGCAGTGAATGTTTCTAGTGTTTATGTAAAAGGGGGGCAGTGAATTGCTAGGGCTTTTTATGGAAAAGGGGGGGGGGCAGTAATGTGTCTATGGTTTTTATGTGAAAAGGGGGGGGCATAAATGGCAGGGCCTGTTTATGTAAAAAGGGGGGGGCATGAATGTGTCTATGGCTGTTTATGTAAAAAGGGGGGGCAGTGAATTGTCATGGCTTTTTTATGTGAAAAGGGGGGGCGTAAATTGTCTATGTGTCTATGGCTTTTTATGTAAAAGGGGGGGGCATAAATGTGTTATGGCTTTTTATGTAAAAAGGGGGGGGGGGAGTGAATGTTTAAAAGTGCATCTGTTTATGTGAAAGGGGGGGGCAGTAAATTTTCCCTAGGCTTTTTATGTGAAAAGGGGGGGCAGTGAATGTGTCAGGGGCTGTTTATTAAAAAGGGGGGGGGCAGTGAATGTGTCATGGCTTTTTAGTAAAAAGGGGGGCAGTGAATGTGTCATGGCTGTTTATGTGAAAAGGGGGGGGCAGTGAATGTGTCTGGGGCTGTTTAGTGAAAAGGGGGGGCAGTAAATGTGCTAGGGCTGCTTATGTAAAAAGGGGGGGGCGTAAATTTTCTTTTGTTTTTTTAGTAAAATGGGGGGCAGTGAATGTGTCTATGTGTCTAGGGTGTTTATGGAAAAGGGGGGGGGGCAGTAAATGTGTTAGGGCTGTTTTTGTGAAAGGGGGGGGGGCAGGAATTGTCATTTCTAGGCTGTTTATGTGAAAAGGGGGGCGTGAATGTGTCTTGGCTGTTTATTAAAAAGGGGGCAGTAATGTGTTATGGTCAAAGGCGTTTATGTAAAAGGGGGGGCAGGAATGTTCAGGTCTTGGGCTGTTTATGTGAAAAGGGGGGGCAGTAAAAGGTTCTATGGTTTTAGGGAAAAGGGGGGGGCAGTGAATGTGTATGGTCTAGGGGTTTTATGTAAAAAAGGGGGGGGAGGAATTTTCTATGGTTTTATGTGAAAAGGGGGGGGGCAGTGTTTTGGTCTAGGGCTTTTAGTGAAAAGGGGGGGGGCTTAATGTGTCTATGTGTCTAGGGCTTTTTTGGGAAAAGGGGGGGGCAGTGAATTGTCTATGGTGTTTATGTAAAAGGGGGGGGGGCATGAATGTGTCAAAAGGCTGTTATTTGAAAAGGGGGGGGGCAGTGAATGTGTTTTGGTGTTTTTGTGAAAAGGGGGGGGGCAGTGAATGTGTCTATGGCTGTTATATAAAAAGGGGGGGGCAGTGAATTGTCTATGGTGTTTATGTGAAAAGGGGGGGCAGTAATGTGCATGGCTGTTTATTGAAAAGGGGGGGGGGAGGAATGTGCTTTTTTTTTCTTTTCAAAATTCTTTTTATTAACGTTTGCAAAATTTGTAAAGACAGTAAAACAACATTTTTTCAACAATTAATGTGAGTACACTTTTTAGAGGGAGAAAAACCCAGTTGTTATACCGGGATTCTAACATTACAATAAAGGGCCATAAAAAATTATACCTGAGACAGGGGAAAAGGATTTTTGGTCCTGCACGCAGAACACGCTCCACAGCCCCAAAAATAATGGAAAGGGGTGGGGCGCACCCGGCAACATCGCCCCCAAGAGGGGATTAATGTGAACCAATTCCAGTGTCACAGAGAGATACATTCAATAACCCGCACTGTAGGGATCACATGGTTAGCTACAAAAATAATTCAGATCTAAAGACTTTAGAGAGAAAAATTTAAGGCAACCGATTCGTTAGGGGGGGGAGAAAAAAAGAGCCAAGAGAAGTAAGGAGATAGGAAGAAAAAAAACAAGAAGAGGGGGGGTGTGGGGGAAAGGTTGGGACACGGATCTTTTTTAAATTTGAGGGGATTGTTGGTGATAACAAGTTAGGTTTGCGAACGTTTTAAAATCCTGGGACCAGATGTCTAAAAAGGGAAACTCGAGTGTGGCACAAGGACACCGTTTCTGCTAAAGGACAACGGGAATTTTTAGTAGGAGCTTTTGGAGCGAAGGGACCTCACCGGCGCCGTTACCGGTATTAGGAGTTTGGCCGCTGCGAGATATTCGGGCCCAGTTGATGTTTTTTCTTTGGGGCCATAGCTGAAATTTAGCAAAGTCTCTCGGAGAAAATTGCCCTTTTCTCCAAAACCCATAGTGATCATTTTTCCAGTAATTCCCAAAAAAGAAGATATGACAGGACTGCCCAATAGGGTAATAGTTTTCCTTTTGGGCACCACACCTCCACCTCACCGGATGGAGCCCCCATCTTGGCATTTAAGGGGATCAGGGTCCCACTCGTTTTTTATTTTTAGAGTTTTCTTGTCCCGGGACACAATGGGGGGGGCCAGAGGGGCTCCATATATGCGTGATATCTGTTCTTTCGTGAAGGTGTGCCTAATCTTTTTTCCCTAGAGAAATATACCTTTTTGTGACAGTGGTTGGACAGTAAGACATATATTAGTTGTGAAAAAATTTTCGGGGGTCACGGTTCTACACAAAGTGCTCTAGACTGTCATAGGTCGTTCGGGTCGTTTTTTTAAAGGGTGACGACGCAGAGGGTTTTAATTGAGTTATAGGCGAAAAGGTTTTAAATTTTCAAGCCCGGGGCCTTTGAAGTTTGAGGGGGAGAAAGGAACCTTTTTGGGAGGGGGTGGAAAGAAATACCCGAGATTTAGGGCTTTTGGGAGTGTCCGGTCGGGGTCGATGTGAGCGTGCAGAATGTCAGATAGAGACAAAATGATAATGGCGGGGCAGATCGTCAAAGGAGTCACCCAGAGTTTAAGGTGTTTTTAGTAGGGATTGACTATATCCCGGGGTACAGGTATTGGAGTGCTTTGGGAATAGCGCTTAGGGGTAGGGGAGCAAGCCCTCTTCAATCTCTATCCACTGCTTTTCCGTTTTTCCCTCGAATTATGTCTACTGTTCCGACGGAAGCTGCCTTATAGAAAACCTAATTCCGCACCCCCATCCCCCGATGATTTGGGAGGGTAAGTGTACGGTATCCCACGCGGGGTCTCCTGGTCTTCCAATATTTGGAGAAAAGGGAATTTTCATTTTTATGAAGATAGGACGCCGGGGATTGTAGGGGGAGCTTTGGAAATAGAAAAGTGAATTTGGCAATATCAACTCTTCAAAATTTTTTCCTTCCCCACCCACAAAGGTAACATCTCTCCATTGCTTAAGAGGGGTTGACGGGGGAAGTGGCAAGGGGGAAAAGTTCAGCGTAAACAAATCAGAATCTTGCCCCCCCAATTTCACCCCCAATTTAAAGGAGCTTGGGCCAGTGGAAGGGATTGAGTTTTGAAAGGGGTTCACGAGAGTGCGATGGGGAACGCGAAAGTCTAAGCTAAAAATTGGAAATTTTGATTTGAAGTTAAAAAATGCTGCCGTATTGTTCCCCCCAGTGCTTAAAGGGCCGGGAACCCCAATCAAAGGTTTTAGGAGAACACGGGAGGTGTCTGCAAACGCAGCAGATTTGAAATGAATTTTTTGATTGAACGCCCTCTATATCTCGATGTTCCCTGAATTGCAATCAGAAAGGGGTTTTCCTAGCCGGGACGAACGGGAGTGGAGACAAGGGCAGCCCTGTCTAGTCCCTTTATGAATTGAAAAGGGGCCCCGAAATGTTCATTGATCTAAATACGGGCCTTCGGGTTTATGATACATGGCCAAAAATGACCAACTACGAAGGAGGGAAACCGAAATGCAGTAACGTCACCTCCAGAAACCCAAATCCACCCTGTCAAAGGGCCCTTCTCAGCGTCCGGCCCACCAACACAAGGGGTTATGTCGGGATTTCACATATTGAAGGATATGAAATATTTATGCGCTTATCTTTCCCTTCCCTCCCGCTCCAAAAGCCAGTTGATCTAACGAACAGTAGGGCAAAAAATCCTTATCCTTGATTTCATAGGGCCCAAAGTTCAGCCCAACTTTTAACGGGAAAATTTGGCCTTAGTTACTACATAATTGGGGGGTCTTTACCTTCTTTATGTACAAGGATATTTTTGCCCCAGCATTTCTCGGGGGGGTTTACCCTCAAATCCCCTCGTTACAAATTTTAAAGAGATGTGGTGCAAAAGGGGTCAAACGTTTTGTAGTAGGGGCCGTGAATCCGTGGGGGCCCGGAGATTTGCCTGTGGGGAACTTCGACGGGTGGTTTGGGGGTCATTAAAGGTGAATGGTCGGGTCAATGATTGTCGCTGGTCAAATTTTAACGTGGGTAGATTCAGTCGTGCAAAATTGGGGGGTGTCCAGGCGCCTCTGTTCCTTAAGACCTGTGTGTGGGCGGGCCTGAATTATATAGCCAGAAAATACCCAAAAAGGCCTCCTAAATGTGTGATGGGTTGAAAGTGTTAGCCCCTGTAGTCAGTAATAAGTGAATTAGAGTGCGGCTTCCTTTTACGAAAGTGTTTCAGGAGGAATTTGGAGGCTCTATTCCTGCGCGTACATTCTTTTTTTCGGGAGGCAAAAAATTTAGTGATCTGACTTTGAGAGCGTCTCTCAGTTTCTCCCTCAGTTTTGAAAGAGTATCTAAGACTGTAGGTCAGAAGTTTTTTTATGGTCCGTCCCCAAAAGATTTCATCAAAAGTGTTTGAACCTCCTGATGCCGTTTTTTTTATGATATGAGCAAGGGAATAATTCACCTCTCAACACTGTTTTTGTGGCTTCCCAAAGAATTTGGGGGAGATTGTCGTGTGTACGTTGGTTGGAAGTAAGGGTGAATGCGTCTGTAATACGTTTCCCGTCGTAGGGGAGTCAAGTAGGAGTGTTGAACGCCAGGATCGGATTTGGGTCGTCCCAAGGTGGACATTAAAGGTAGTACTATTTTATGGTCAGAATATACTTTGGGAAATTTATGTTTGCATAAATTATCCGCGATAGGCAAAAACCGGGTTCGGGATATAGTCAAGCGTGGTAAGATTTTGGGGGGGTTGAATAAAAAGTATATCACGCGGGGGTGGGTGCATATACGCCAAGAGAAAGGAATGCATTGAATTAAAACCCGTACCCTAGTAATCTCTGGGTGTTTGGCTTTTTCGTTTAGATGTACCAGCTTTGGCTCAAGCGCTATATTCAGACCCCACCCAAACAGGTCCCTTTCTCTGAAGTTCTCTATTTTTTTTGAGTAAAACCAACCTTTTAAGAGTTTTTTGTTGGGTCAAAAAAACTGCAAAAGGGTTTTTTCAATGATTTTTGGGGAGGCCCTTCACCAGATATAGCGTCCCAAAGATCCACCAGGATTCCGGTGGAAAAACCCCAAACCCGTATGCTATGGAAACACCTCTTGATTTTGACTGAGTGGAGGGGCAGGTACGGTGTTAAATTGGCACCGCTAAAAAAATTGGGAATTTTTGTCGGCTTAAAATGGTTTCCTGAAAAAACGAATACTGCTTTTGTTTTCGTAATCTAGCAGATCTGGGTCGCAGGGGGGAAATTTAAAGGCCCCATGACATTGTTGTAGCAAACGTAATACTTACCGGTGTCATGCTTTTTGTAGTACTTGGCGATGGGGTGACACCCCGGAGCTGGATCGTGTTTCCGTGCCTATAGGGACGGGGGATGGGTAAGAGCGGGGGTGGGAAAAAAAGAATCAGAAGAGAAAAAAATCCTAGATAGAAGAAAAAAAAGAAAATGAGAAGTCTCAATTAAAAACATAGTAGACTATGAACCAGTAAAAAATTCAACATATTTTTGGCTTGGACTATTGAAAAACCAACTCGAGGGGTTAGTTCAGAACGGAATTAACGTAAACAACTGCATTATACTATCAAGTATTATAAATTATGCTTTGGGTTTGGTAAGAGGGTTTGGGTGTGCAATGACCCCGGGAAAGCAAAGGTATATGTTTCCCAACCCCCAAATATCCCAAAGGGGGAAAAGATTAACATGAACAATAACACTCTCCACCATGGCAAAAAACGATAAGTTGAGCGTGGAATAAATGTAGGGTAACCCGGGGAAAGGGCTAATAAAGAAATAAAAAATCTTAGGTAATAAAGAAAGACATAAGATCATATCAACAGCTTAGATTAACTCCATTTTTTCAAAGACAGGTACAGACGGGGTTTTGGCGCTATTTTTCCCCGGATAATCTCAGTGGCACGTCCGGGCCCTTGCAATGTGTTTTTAGCGATCTCCTTTAATCTGCGTTTTTGAGTCGCTTTTTGCCATGGTGAGGACCTAGGAGGGTTTATCTTGAGCTGAGGGGAAAGTTTCCCCGACCCGGGGGAATTTTTTTCAAGAGATATGTCCAAAGTCTCACGGGCCTTTTCAGACTGCGGATGTTCTGATGGTGTTTCCCCCTGCCCACCCTGTAACAAAGACCCAAAGGGGAAGGCCACGAAAGCGTACCCCTTTCTGTGGATGCATTGGTAAATGGTTTCAGTACCTCGTTTTTAAAAGTAAGGCCACAATCTTGGAAAAACTGGTTCGGGTACCTTCATGGGTTTTACCCTCTTTCCCGTGCTCTGCGGAGAACTAGATTCTTTCCCGGTAGCCCAGGGAAACCACAGCACATGTCGGGGAGTTCCCCTTTGTTGTGGTTTGGGGTCGAAGGGCTCTATGGACCCCCCCAAATTCAATGTCCTGAGGTCAGTTCAGAAAGTAATCTTTTAAAATCCCCACTCCAGCCTTTTCTATGCTTCATTGCCACATTTCAGGGAGCCCCTTAAATCCTAATATTCTGCCGGCTTCACGGTTTTCAGGGGTCTTCAAGAGCAACATAGATGTCATGTATATGGGTTCATGCTCTTTAAGGCCCTCTAGGATAGCTTTGGAGTGGTGTCATTTGTTATTTGGGCATTTTCCAGTACTCCAGTCTTGGCCTTGGGTGCGTGAGGTCACTTTAAATCTCCGCTCCCCGCCCAATCGGGCCGATAGCTTTGGCAAGGGCTCTCTTGAAAAAAGGAGGGGCCCCTTTGGGGTCTCCAATACACTACCCCCCCCTCTAAATCACTCCCCCACGTCAGAGTCTTTGTCGCTGTCAGGCCGGGAGGGACTTTTTGGTTGATTTGGGGGTGTCCTCCACAGGGCCTGTTTTTTAAAGGGAATTGGTCAACACGGCTGAGTTACGCCTTTGCGGATTTAGGCCACTCTTAGGGGGTTTAATGGGTCTTTCCCTGGTGTTATCGTGGTCCCCGTGTGACGTATTTGTGCATTTTTAAGTCTAATGTCCCCCTCAAATTTGGGTTTATGGTCAGTTTAAGGATTCATTGGGTCCAAATTTTGTCCAGCGGGACGAAAGGGGGTGAAAAGGGATCTACGGGCCTAAATTTTGGTACCTGTGAGAGAGTGAAGGGGCTTGCGGGGGGGGGCCTCTGACCTCTTTTTTTTGTTATCAGTTTTTTAGGTTTTCAAAAAAGAATCCGTTGACGAGTGGATAGGTTTATCGGGTAATCCCCAGGAAAAAGTACACTGCCCGTTTATAAGCATCATATAGAGTCCCTTCAAGACGTAGTTCCCCGATGGGTTGGGGGCTTCTCTCGCCTTTATGGGGGTAGATGTGAGGGGGGAAAAATCACCTCCACCTTCCCCGTCCATGCCCGTTTTTCCTCTCACCTCACTATTGTAACCCTGTCCCACAGATACGTCCAGCCCACCACTTTTTGTATTTTTATACACGTGCAGGGAGTGAAGGCTGTCCCTTATGGATGAGGTCGCCCCCACTAAACCCCCCCGCACTTTTCCCCGTCGAAATGACGGTCCCGGAGGTTTTTTTTTCGGGTGGTTTATTCTTCCGGGGAGGGGCCTTTAGGCTTCCACTCCCCTTTTCTGCAAGCCCGTTTTTTCCTATGGTCGGCCGGGGCACGGGGGTTCGGGTCTCAGAAAGGCCCTGAGCACCCCCGATGGGATCGAGCGGAACGGGGGCAAAAACCTGGTCTCCACGTCACCCGCCGGTCTCCTCAGGACTACCGACCCGGGGGCCCGTGCCCCTGAGTTCCCCGCTTCTCCCACTGCACAGTGTTGGCGATCCGGGGCGCCTAGCAAAGGGGGGCGCCGCCGCAGCTCGCCTCTGTGCAGCGAGGCTGGTAGGGGAAACCCGGGCTTGTCCCTTCCCCCGGGGCCCCATTGCAAAAGAAACAGTGAACCGGTTCAGGGGGGGGGGTGGGTGTTTAGCTTGGGCCCCAGGGGGCCCCGGGGGGCGCCCGCGGGATGGATGGCTGGGGGTGCTGTGTTCGGTTTTTGGGGCTCCTGGGTACACGTCCTCCTCCATCGCGGGGCCCTCTTGGACCCCCGGCGTGAATGGTTTTATGGGTTTTATTTGAAAGGGGGGGGGAGTGAAAAGTGTCTGTGTCTATCTGTTTTTTGAAAAGGGGGGGGGCCCGTGAATGTTCTATGGCTGTTTATGGAAAAGGGGGGGGCATGAAGTGTCTATGTGTCATGGCTGTTTATGTAAAAAAGGGGGGGGATGAATGTGTCTATGGGTGTTATGGAAAAGGGGGGGCAGTGAAAAATTGTGTTAGTCTATGGCTGTTTATGTGAAAAGGGGGGGGCATGAAGTGTTATGCTGTTTATGTGAAAAGGGGGGGGGGATGAATGGCTATGGCGTTTATGTAAAAGGGGGGGCAGGAATGTGTCTAGGCTGTTTTTTTGAAAAGGGGGGGGGGCATGAATGTGCTAGTGTCTATGCTTTTTTATTAAAAGGGGGGCAGTGAATTTGTCATGGGGTTTTTGTGAAAAGGGGGGGGCATGAAGGGCATGTTCATGGTGTTTATTGAAAAGGGGGGGGCATGAATGGTCTATGGTCTATGGCTGTTTTTTTTAAAAGGGGGGGGGGCAGTGAAAGTGTTAATGTTCATGGGGTTTTTTGTGAAAAAGGGGGGGGCATGAATGGTCTAGGGGTTTATTAAAAGGGGGGGCAGTGAAAGTGTCTATTGTCTATGGTGTTATGTGAAAAGGGGGGGGGGTGAATGGTCTATTTTTCTATGGCTGTTTATGTGAAAAGGGGGGCATGAATGGTCCCATGGGTGTTTATGTGAAAAAAAGGGGGGCATGAATGTTCTAGTGTCTATCGTTTTTAAAAGGGGGGGGGCAGTGAATGTGTCTATGGTTTTTTTATGGAAAAGGGGGGGGGAGTGAATGTGCTATGGCTTTTATGTGAAAAGGGGGGGGGGTGAAGTGCAGTGCTATGGCTGTTTATGTGAAAAGGGGGGGCAGTGAATGTGTCATGGTGTTTTGGAAAAGGGGGGGGGCAGTGAATGTCATGGGGTTTATGTGAAAAAGGGGGGGGCAGTGAATGTGTCTTTGGGTGTTTATGGAAAAGGGGGGGGCATGAAAGTTCTAGGCTGTTTAATGAAAAGGGGGGGAGTAATGTGTCTATGGGTGTTTTTGTGAAAAGGGGGGGGGGGGTGAAGGTTTTCCCCGGCATGGGGTTTTTATGTAAAAAGGGGGGGGCATGAATTTTCCCCAGGCTTTTATGTGAAAAGGGGGGGGGATGAAAAGTGTCTATTTTTCTATGGCTGTTTATGTGAAAAGGGGGCAGGAATGTGTCTATGGCGTTTATGTAAAAGGGGGGGCAGTGAATGTTTCAAGTGTCATGGTGTTTATGTGAAAAGGGGGGGGGCGGAATGTGTTATCGTTTATGTGAAAAGGGGGGGGGGATGAATGGTCTAGGCTGTTTATGTGAAAAGGGGGGGCGTGAAGTGTCTTGGCTGTTTTTTTAAAAGGGGGGGGGGAGTGAGTTCTATGTGTCTATGGCGTTTTTTGTGAAAAGGGGGGGGGAGTGAATGGTTTATGCGTTTAGTGAAAAGGGGGGGGGGTGAAAAATGTGTCTAGTGTCTTGGGTGTTTATTGAAAAAGGGGGGGGGGGAGTGAATGTGTCTATGGTCTATGGCTGTTTATGGAAAAGGGGGGGCAGTGAAATTTCTATGGTTTTGTGAAAAGGGGGGGGGCATAATGTTCATGCTGTTTATGTGAAAAGGGGGGGGATGAAAATTGCTAGGCTGTTTATGTGAAAAGGGGGGGGAGGAAGTGTCTATGGCTGTTTATGTGAAAAGTGGGGCTTTAATGGGTCATGGCTGTTTTGTAAAGGGAGGGGGGGAGTGAATGTGATGGTGTTTATTTAAAAAGGGGGGGGGGAGTGAAGTTCTATGGCTGTTTATTTAAAAGGGGGGGGGAGGAATGTGTCAGTTCATGGCGTTTAGTGAAAAGGGGGGCAGGGAAAGTTCGGCTGTTTTTTTTGAAAAAAGGGGGGGCAGGAAGTGTCTATGGGTTTTAGTGAAAAGGGGGGGCAGGAATGTGTCTTGTCTATGGCTGTTTATGTAAAAGGGGGGGGGAGTGAATTGTCATGGCGTTTTTGTGAAAAGGGGGGCAGGAAACGGTCTATGGGTGTTTATGTGAAAAGGGGGGCAGTGAAAGGTCTATGGGTTTATGGCTGTTTATGTGAAAAGGGGGGGGCAGGAAAGGTCTATGGGTTTTTTTGGGAAAAAGGGGGGGGGAGTGAATTGGGCTAGGGCATGGCTGTTTATGTGAAAAGGGGGGGGGGCAGTGAATGGGTTTTTTGGGGTTTTTGTGAAAAGGGGGGGGGAGTGAATTTTCTATGTGTCTAGGCGTTTATTGAAAAGGGGGGGGCATGAATGTGTCTATGGCTGTTTTTTGTGAAAAGGGGGGGCATTTAATGGTCTATGGCTATGGCTTTTTTGTGAAAGGGGGGGGAGTGAAGTGTCTATGTTCATGGCTGTTTTTTGTAAAAGGGGGGGCAGGAAGTTCTTGGCTGTTTATGTGAAAAGGGGGGGCAGTGAATGTGTCATGGCGTTTATGGTGAAAAGGGGGGGGCAGTTAATGTTTATGGCTGTTTATGAAAAGGGGGGGGGATGAATGTGTTAAAGGGTGTTTATTTAAAAGGGGGGGCAGTGAAAATTTCATGGCGTTTTTTGAAAAGGGGGGGGGAGTGAATTTGTCTAGTTTATGGGTGTTTATGTGAAAAGGGGGGGCAGGAATGTGTCTAGGTGTTTATTTAAAAGGGGGGGCATTGAAAGTGTTATTTGTCTATGCTGTTTATGTGAAAAGGGGGGGCAGTGAATTTTTCTATGGCTGTTTATGTGAAAAGGGGGGGGCTGAATGTGCTGCTGTTTATGGAAAAGGGGGGGCGTGAATGGTCTTTTGGGTGTTTATTGAAAAGGGGGGGGGAGTGAATGTTTCAAAGGCGTTATGTGAAAAAGGGGGGGGGAGTGAATGTGTCTAAGGCTGTTTAAAGCGAAAAGGGGGGCAGTGAATTGTTTGGTGTTTTTTGTGAAAAGGGGGGGGCAGTGAATGTGTCTATGGTGTTTATGTGAAAAGGGGGGGGGATAATGTTCTATGGCTTTTTTTTGAAAAGGGGGGCAGTGAATGGTCTATGTGTCTATGGTGTTTTTTGTGAAAAGGGGGGGGCATAGTGTCTATGGCGTTTTTGTGAAAAGGGGGGGGCATGAAGGCTATGGTCATGGTGTTTATGTGAAAAGGGGGGGGCAGGAATGTTCTATGGTGTTTATTTTTAAAAGGGGGGGCATGAATGTGTCTTTGTCTATGGCGTTTTTGTGAAAAGGGGGGGGGGGTGAATGTGTCTATGTTTTCTATGGCTGTTTATGTGAAAAGGGGGGGGGCATGAAAGTGTCTATGGGTTTATTGAAAAGGGGGGGAGTGAATGTGTCCCCATGGGTGTTTATGTAAAAGGGGGGGGGGCAGTGAATAGTCTAGGGGTGTTTTTTTTGAAAAGGGGGGCAGTGAATGTTCTATGGTCTATGGTGTTTATGTGAAAAGGGGGGGGAGGAATGGTCTAAGGGTTTTAGTGAAAAGGGGGGGGCGTAATGTGTCATTGTCTAGGGGTTTTTTGTAAAAGGGGGGGGGTGAATGTGTCTATGGCTGTTTATGTAAAAGGGGGGGGGAGTGAATGTGCTTGCTGTTTTTGTGAAAAAGGGGGGGGGAGTGATGGTCTATGGCTGTTTATGGAAAAGGGGGGGCATGAATGTGTCAGGGTTTTAGTGAAAAGGGGGGGAGTGAATGTGTCTATGGTTTTATGCGAAAAGGGGGGGGCATGAAAGTGTCTATGGCGTTTATGTGAAAAAGGGGGGGGGAGTGAATGTGTCTAGGGTTTTATTGAAAAGGGGGGGGGGGAATGAAAGTGTCAGGCGTTTATTAAAAGGGGGGGCAGTGAAGTTCAGTGTCTATGCTGTTTTTGTGAAAAAAGGGGGGGGGAGTGAATGTGTCTATGGCTTTTATGTGAAAGGGGGGGGGAGTGAATGTGTCTATGTTCTATGGCGTTTAGTAAAAGGGGGGGGCATGAATGTGTCAGCTGTTTATGTTTAAAAGGGGGGGGGCGTGAATGGTCTATGTGTCTATGGCTGTTTATGTGAAAAGGGGGGGGGGAGTGAAGTGTCTAGGTCTATGGCGTTTTTGAAAAGGGGGGGGGGGGAGTGAATGTGTCTATGGTGTTTATGTGAAAAGGGGGGGGGGTGAATGTGTCATGGGGTTTTATGTAAAAAGGGGGGGCAGGAAAGTGTCTAGTGTTATGGCTGTTTATGTAAAAGGGGGGGGCAGTATGTTCTTTTGGGTTTATGTAAAAGGGGGGGCAGTGAATGTGTCATGGCTGTTTTTGTGAAAAGGGGGGGGGCGTGAATGTTCTTTGGCGTTTTTTTGAAAAGGGGGGGGGAGTGAATGTGCTATGGCGTTTATGTGAAAAGGGGGGGGGGGCGTGAAAGTTCTAAAGGGTGCTTTTGTGAAAAGGGGGGGCATGAATGTGTATGGCTAGGCTGTTTTTTGTGAAAAGGGGGGGGGGCAGTGAAGTGTCTTGTGTCTATGGTGTTTTTTTGTGAAAAGGGGGGGGCAGTGAAAGTGTCTTGGCGTTTATGTGAAAAGGGGGGGGCATGAATGGGTCCTATGGCTGTTTTTGAAAAAAAAACCCCGTGAATGTACATTGCTATGGCTGTTTATGTGAAAAGGGGGGGGGCAGTGAATGTGTCTATGGGGTTTATGGAAAAGGGGGGGGGCAGTGAATGTGCAGGCTTTTTATGTGAAAAGGGGGGGGAGTGAATGTGCTAGGCGTTTTTGGAAAAGGGGGGGGCATGAAAGTGTTTTGGGTTTATGTAAAGGGGGGGGGGTGAATGGCTATGGCTGTTTAGGGGAAAAGGGGGGGGGCAGTGAAAATGCCCTTTGGGTGTTTATTGAAAAGGGGGGGGATTTTAATGTGTCTATGTTTTCATGGGTGTTTTTGAAAAAAGGGGGGCAGTGAATGGTTTTATGGGTGTTTTGTGAAAAGTGGGGGAAAAGAATGTGTCTTGTTTTTATTGAAAAGGGGGGGGGAGTGAATTGCTATGGCTGTTTTTGTGAAAAGGGGGGGGGGAGGAATGTTCTATGTGCTATGGCTGTTTATGGAAAAGGGGGGGGAGGGAAGTGTCAGTGTTTTTGTGAAAAGGGTGGGGGATGAATGTGTCTAGTGCTATGGCTTTTATGTAAAAGGGGGGGGGCAGTGAAAGTGTCTATGGCTGTTTATGGAAAAGGGGGGGGGGGAGTGAATGTTCAAAGGCTGTTTTTGTGAAAGGGGGGGGGAGTGAATGTTCTATGGCTGTTTATGTGAAAAGGGGGGGCTGAATGTGTCTAGTGTCTATCTGGTTTTTTGTGAAAAGGGGGGGCAGGGGAATGTTCATGTGTTAGGCGTTTAGTAAAAGGGGGGGGCAGTGAAGTGTTATGTTCTATGGGTGTTTTGGAAAAGGGGGGGGCAGTGAATGTGTCATTGTCTATGGCGTTTATGTGAAAAGGGGGGGGCGTGAATGTGCTAGGCTGTTTATGTGAAAAGGGGGGGCAATGAAGTGTTTATGGGGTTTATGTGAAAAGGGGGGCAGGAAAAGTGTCTAGGCTTTTTTTAAAAGGGGGGGGGGCAGTGAATGTGCTAGTGTCTATGGCTGTTTTTTGTAAAAGGGGGGGGCAGTGAATGTGTCTATGGGGTTTTATTGAAAAGGGGGGGGGGAGTGAAAGTGTTATGCTTTTATTGAAAAGGGGGGGGGGGTGAATGTGTTATGGCTGTTTATGTAAAAAGGGGGGGGGAGTGAATTTTTTCATGGCGTTTTTGTAAAAGGGGGGGCAGTGAATGTGTCATGTGTCTATGGCTTTTATGTAAAAGGGGGGGGAAATGAAGTGTCTATGGCTGTTTATGTGAAAAGGGGGGGGGAGTGAATTTTCCCATGGTGGGGTTTTTGTGAAAAGGGGGGGGGGAGTGAATTTGGGCTATGGCTAGGTGTTTATGTAAAAGGGGGGGGGGGGATGAAGGTGTTATGGCTTTTTTGTGAAAAGGGGGGGGAATTTTGTGTCTTTTGTGGGGGGGTTTGGTGTTTATGTAAAAGGGGGGCAGTGAATGTGTCTATGGCTGTTTTGTAAAAGGGGGGGGCAGTGAATGTGTCTATGGTTTCTATGGGTGTTTATGTGAAAAGGGGGGGGCAGTGAATGTGTCAGGGTGTTTAGGGGAAAAGGGGGGGGGAGTGAATGTGTCATGGCTGTTTTATGTGAAAAGGGGGGGGATGAAGGGTGTCTATGTTCTATGGCTGTTTAGTGAAAAGGGGGGGGCATGAATTTTCTATGGCTGTTTTTGTGAAAAAGGGGGGGGGAGGAATGTTTTATGGCTGTTTGAAAAGGGGGGGGCATGAATGTTCTATGGCTATGGGTGTTTATTGAAAAGGGGGGGAGTAAATGTGTCTATTTTTAGGCTGTTTTTTGTGAAAAAGGGGGGGAAATTATTTTTGGCATGGGATGGTGAAAAGGGGGGGGGAGTGAATGTTATTTTTGGCGTTTATGTGAAAAAAGGGGAGGCAGTGAAGTTCTATGGGCGTTTATGTGAAAAGGGGGGGGGATGAAAGTGTCTAGGTGTTTATGTGAAAAGGGGGGCATGAAAGGGCATGGCTGTTTTTTGTGAAAAGGGGGGGGGTGAATGTGTTATGGCTGTTTAGTAAAAGGGGGGGGATGAATTGTCTATGTGTCTATGAGTTTATGTGAAAAGGGGGGGGCATGAATGTTCTATGGTGTTTATGTGAAAAGGGGGGGGGGGCGGAGTGTCATGGCTGTTTTGTGAAAAGGGGGGGCAGTGAAGTGTCTATGGGTTTAGTAAAAGGGGGGCAAGGAAGGTCATGGGGGGTTATGGGTTTATGTGAAAAAGGGGGGGGGGGAGTGAATGTTCTATGGCGTTTATGTGAAAGGGGGGGGAGTGAAATTTCTATGGTCTATGGCTGTTTATGTGAAAAGGGGGGGCAGTGAAAAAGTGTCTAGGCTGTTTATGTGAAAAAGGGGGGGGAGTGAATGTGTCTATGTGTCATGGCTTTTATTGAAAAGGGGGGGCAGTGAATGGTCAAGGCGTTTATGTGAAAAGGGGGGGCAGTGAAGGTTTGGGTTTATGTGAAAAGGGGGGGGCAGTGAATGTGTCTATGTGTCTATCTGGGAGTGAAAAAGGGGGGGGCAGTGAATGGTCAGGCTGTTTTTGTGAAAAAGGGGGGGCGTAATGGTCTATGGGTGTTTAGTAAAAGGGGGGGGGGGGTGAAAGTGTCTAGCTGTTTATGTGGGAAAAGGGGGGGGATAAGGGGTTTATGTGTCTTGGTGTTTATGTGAAAAGGGGGGGGGATTTTAAATTTTCTATGTTCTAGGTGTTTATGTGAAAAGGGGGGGGGATTTTAATTTTCATGCTGTTATGTGAAAAGGGGGGGCAGTGAATGTGTCTTGGCGTTATGTGAAAAGGGGGGGGGAGTGAAAATTCTATTGTCATGGCTGTTTTTTGTGAAAAGGGGGGGGGGAGTGAATGTTTCTATGGGTTTTTATGTGAAAAGGGGGGGGGAGTAATGGTCTAGGGTTTTATTTAAAGGGGGGGGAGGAATGGCTATGGGTTTTTATTGAAAAAGGGGGGGCAGTGAAGTGTTATTGTCATGGCTGTTTAGTGAAAAGGGGGGGGGGAGTGAATGTTCTATGGCTGTTTATGTGAAAAGGGGGGGGCAGTGAATGTGTCATGTTTATGCTGTTTTTTGAAAAGGGGGGGGGGAGGAATGTGTCTATGGCTGTTTATGTGAAAAGGGGGGGGATGAATTGTCTAGGCTTTTATTGAAAAGGGGGGGGGGAGTGAATGTGCTATGGGGGTTTTTGTGAAAAGGGGGGGGAGGAATGTGTCTATGTGTCTATGGCTGTTTATTGAAAAGGGGGGGGGCAGTGAATGTGCTATGGCGTTTATGTGATAAGGGGGGGGCGTGAATTTGGGGCAATTTTCTATGGCTGTTTTATGTGAAAAAAGGGGGGGGGATGAATGTGTCTAGGCTGTTTATGTTTAAAAGGGGGGGGGAGTGAATGTGTCTATGTTCATGGCTGTTTATTGGGAAAAGGGGGGGGGAGTGAATTTGTCTATGGCTGTTTAGTGAAAAGGGGGGGGGAGTGAATTGTCAGGCGTTTATGTGAAAAGGGGGGGCAGTGAATTGTCTATGTGTCTATGGCTGTTTATTAAAAGGGGGGGGCAGTGAATGTGTCTATGGCTGTTTAGTGAAAAGGGGGGGGCAGTGAATGTGTCTATGTGTATGCTGTTTTTTTGTGAAAAGGGGGGGCATGAATTGGGCTATCTGTTTAGTGAAAAGGGGGGGGAGTGAATTGTCTATGGGGTTTATTGAAAAGGGGGGGGATGAAGTGTCTAGTGTTATTTGTTTATGTAAAAGGGGGGGGGGATGAAGGTCATGGCTGTTTTTTGGGAAAAAGGGGGGGGGCAGGAATGTGTCTTTTGGGTTTTGGCTGTTTTGTGAAAAGGGGGGGGGAGTGAAAAGTGTCTATGGCTTTTTGTAAAAGGGGGGGGCAGTGAATGTTCATGGCTGTTTATGTAAAAGGGGGGGGGAGTGAATGTGTCATGGGTTTAGTGAAAAGGGGGGGCATGAAGTGTCTATTGTTTATGTGAAAAGGGGGGGGGGAGTGAATGTTCTATGGCTGTTTATGTGAAAAGGGGGGGCAGTGTGTTCCCCTGGCTGCTTATTGAAAAGGGGGGCAGGAATGTGTCTAGGCTTTTAGTAAAAGGGGGGCAGTGAATGTGTTATTGTCATGGGGTTTTGTGAAAAGGGGGGGGGGGTGAATGTGTTATGGTGTTTATTTGAAAGGGGGGGCAGGTGAATGTTTATGTTTTATGGTGTTTATGTGAAAAGGGGGGGGGGGTGAATGTGTCTATGGCGTTTATGTAAAAGGGGGGGGAGTGAATGTGTCTATGTTCTATGGCTGTTTATGTGAAAAGGGGGGGGGGTGAATGTGTCATGTGTCTTGGTGTTTATGTTTAAAAGGGGGGGCAGGGAAAGTGTCTATGCTGTTTATGGAAAAGGGGGCAGTGAAGTGTATGTGCTAGGGTGTTTATTAAAAGGGGGGGGAGTGAAAAGTTCTGGGCTTTTTATGTGAAAAGGGGGGGCAGTGAATGTGTCTATGGCGTTTATGTGAAAAAGGGGGGGGCAGTGAATGTGTCTATGTGTCTATGGCTGTTTATGTTAAAAGGGGGGGGCAGTGAAGGTCTATGGTGGTTTTTTTGTGAAAAGGGGGGGGGCAGTGAATGTGTCTATGGGTGTTTATGTGAAAAGGGGGGGGGCATAAATTGTTTTTGGTTTTTATGTGAAAAGGGGGGCAGTGGTTTCTAGGCTGTTTATATGAAAAAGGGGGGGGAGTGAATGTGCTATGGCTTTTATTGAAAAGGGGGGGGGGGATGAATGTGTCTATGGTGTTTATGTGAAAAGGGGGGGCAGGAAAGGTCTTTTTTTTTTCTTTCAAAAAATTTTTTTTTATTAACCTTTGCTACATTTTAATAACATTAAAAAAACATTTTTCAACAAATAAAGGATACACGTTAGAGGGGAAAAAATCCGTTGTATACCTGATTCTAACATTACAATAAACGGCCAAAAAATTTTTCTCTGAGACATGCAAGGATGTTGTTGGTCTGCATCGCACGAACACGCTCCACAGCCCCAAAAAGTGATGGGGGAAGGGGGGGGCCCACCCGGCAACATCGCCCCCAAGATGGGAGTTATGGAACCATTCCCTTCACAGAGAGTACATTCAAAACCGCACTGTTAAGGGGTGCACATGGTTAGCTATCAATAAAAATTTAGATCTAAAGACTTTAAGAAGAGTAAAAATAAAGGCAACCCATTCGCTTAAGAGGGGGTGGAGAAAGAAAAGAGTCGAGAGAGAAGTAAGGAGATGGAATGAAACAAGAAACAAGAAAGAGAGGGGTGTGGGGTGGGAAGGTTAGGACCCCGGGATCTCTTTCAGATTGAAGTGGCATTGTTTGGGATAACAAGTTAGGATGTCGAACTGTATTTAATCCATGGTGACCAAAGATGTCTAAGAAGGAAACTCGAGTGTGGTTCACATAGGACACCGTTTCTGCTACAAGGTACAACTGGTGAACTTAGTATGGAGCTGTTGGAGCGAAGGACCTCACCGGAGCGCCAGTATCCCGGTATTAGGAGTTTGGCCGCTGCGATGATATTCTGGGCCAAGATTGATGTATATTTCTTTGAGGGCATAAGCCTGAAATTTAGCAAAGTCGTCTCTGGAGTTAATTGCACCTTTTCTCCCAGAACCATAGTGATCAGTTTTCCAGTAATTTGCCAAAAATAAGATATGAACAGGACATTGCCACCAGATATGGTAGTAGTTTCCATTTTCGGCACCACACCTCCAGCACTCAGCCGTGGAGGGAAAGCCCCCATCTCTGGCATTTAAGGGGTCATGGTACCATCTCGTTATTTTTTATATGAGTTTTCTTGTGCTCGGACACAATGGGGGGTTCCATGAGAGGCTCCATATATGCGTGATATCTGTTCTTTCGTGAAGGTGTGCCCTAGATCTCTTTCCCAAAAGAGAAATATACGCTCGTTTTTGACAGTGGTTGGACAGTAAGAGGCATATGATATAGTTGTGAGAAAATTTTCGCGGGTCTAGCGTTCTAGCACAAAGTGTCTCATAGACTGTCATAGGTCTGTTCAGGTCGACATTTTTAAGGGGGACGACGCAGGAGGGGTTTAATTGAGTTATAGGCGACGAAGGTTAAAGTTGTCAATCCGGTGCCTTTGCAAGTTTGGAGGGGGAGAAGGACACCTTCTTGGAGGAGGGGTCTAAAGGAAATACCCGAGTAAATTTAGGGCTCTTGGAGTGTCCGGTCGGGGTCGATGTAGAGCGTGCTAGAATGTCAGATAGAGACAAAAGGGGTGATAATGGCGGGGCTAGATCGTTAGAGAGTCACGCCAGATTTTTAAGGGTGTTTTTAGTATGGGGATTGACTAAATGCTCGGTACAGGTATTGGAGTGCATTAGGAATAGCGCTCTGAGGTGTAGGGGAGCAAGTGCCTCTTCAATCTCTATCCACTGCTTTTCCGTATTCCCTCAAAATTATGTCTACTGTTCTCGACAGGATAGCTGCCTTAAAAGTAGAGCCTAATGTCCGGCATCCCATGCCCCCTGATGATTTTGGGAGGGTAAGTGTACGGTATGCCACGCGCGGTCCCCTGGTCTTCCATATATATTTGGAGAAAAAGGGAATTCATTTTTATGAAGATAGGACGCCGGATGTGTATGGGGAGCTTTTTGGAATAGATAAGTAAATTTTTTGGCAATATCAAGCTCTTCATAATGTTTTTCCTTCCCACCACGAAAGGTAAGCAACTCTCCATTGCTTAATGAGCGTTGACGTGGAAGTGAGCAGAGGGGGGAAAGTTTCAGCGTAAAAAAAATCAGAATCTGTGCGCCCCAACTTCCCCCCCAGGTATGTTTATGTGAGTCTTGGGCCAGTGGAAGGGTATGAGTTTTTGCAAGGTCACGAGAGTGCGATGGGGAACGCGAAAGTCTAACGCTTCAGACTTGGACATAATTGATTTTGAAGTTAGAAATGCTGCCGTATTGTTCCACCAGTGCTATCAAGGCGGGAACCCAATCAAAGGTTTAGTGAGAAACACGAGGAGGTCGTCTGCAAACGCAGCAGATTTGAAATGAGAAATTTTTTGATGTGAACGCCCTCTATATCTCGATGTTCCTGAATGGCAAAACAGTAAGGGTTCCATAGCCAGGACGAACAGGAGTGGAGAAAAACGGGCAGCCCTTTTCTAGTGCCGTTTATGAATTGTAAAGGGGTCCGTCAATGTGTCATTGATCTGATACGGGCCGTCGGGTTATGATACATGGCCATTAATTGGTACAACTAGCGAAGGAGGGAAACCGAAATGCAGTAACGTCACCTCCAGATAAGTCCAATCCACCCTGTCGAAGGCCTTCTCAGCGTCCGTTCCCACCAACACAAGGGTTATTTTTCGGGATTTCACATATTGAAGGATATGTAATATTTATGCGCGTTTAAACTTTGCCTTCCCCCACCGCTACGAAGCCAGATTGATCTAACGAGATCAGTGAGGCAAAAAAATTCCTTATCCTATGAGCTATCATACTGGCCAGAAGTTTCAAGTCAAAAATTAACAGTGAAATTGGCCTGTAGTTACTACAAAAGTTGGGGTCTTTACCTTCTTTAGTATCAAGGATATTTTTGCTTCCAGCAATTTGCTGCGGGAGGGTTTACCCTCAAATGCCTCGTTACAAATCTTCAAGAGATGTGGTAGCAGAAGGGGGGCAAACGTTTTGTAGTAGTGGGCCGTGAATCCGTCGGGGCCTGGGGATTTGCCTGTGGGACACTTCGACAGGGTGGATTGGAGGTCATTCAAGGTGAATGGTCGGGTCAATGATTGTCGCTGGTCTAACGTTAACGTGGGTAGATTCAGTCGTGTCAAGAATGGGAGGTTCCAGGCGCCTCTGTTCCTTAAGAGCCTGTTTTGTCGCTGGCCTGAATTATATAGCCCAGAATAATAGTCCCAGAAAGGCCTCCTCAATGTGTGAAAGGGTTGCAAAACTGTTAGCCCCTGTGAGTCAGTAATAGAGTGAATTAGAGTGCGGGCTTGCCGTTTACGTAAGTGTTTCAGGAGGAACTTGGAGGCTCTATCTCCATGCGCGTTTCATTCTATTTTTCCCAGAGGCATATAATTTAGCTGATCTGACATTGAGAGCGTCTCTCAGTTTCTGCCTCATTTGGAAAGAGTAAACTAAGACTGTCGGTCAGAAGTATTTTTATGGTCCGTCTCCAAAAGAGAGATTTCATCATAAAGTGTTTGAACCTCCTGATGCCGTTTTTTATTATGATAGACGCAAATGGAGATAAGTTCACCTCTCAACACTGCTTTTTGGGCTTCCCAAAGAATTTGGGAGATGTGTCGTGTGTATCGTTGGTTTGGGAAATAATGGTGAAGTGCGTCTGTAATACTTTCCGCGTCGTAGGGGAGTCAAGTAGGGAGTCGTTGAGACGCCAGGATCTGGATTTCAGGTCTGTCCCAAAGGGTGACATTGAGAGTAGTACTATATTAGGGTCAGAATATACATTGGGAATTATGTTTGCATCAGATATCCGCGATAGGCATAACCTAGGTATCAGGATATATTTCAATGCGGTGGTAAGACTTATGGGGGTTGGAATAAAAAGTAATTGGTCACGCGTGGTCGGTTTGCATATAGCGCCAGAGTCAAGGAGATGCATTGAAGTTGGGAATAGCCCGTACCTAGCTAGATCTACTGGGTTGTATATGTGCCTTTCGTTTAGATGTATCCGCATTGGCTCAAGCGTATATTCAGATCCCACCCACAATCAGGGTACCTTTTTGAAGTTCTCTATTTTTTTTAGAGTAGAAACCAACCATTTTAAGATTTTTTTTGTTAGGTGCATATAAACTGCATAAGGTTTCAATGAGCCATTAAGGAGGCCCTTCACGCAGATATAGCGTCCCAAAGGATCCACCAGAGATTCTCGGTGTTGGAATAATACTCCAGACCGTAGTGCTATGGAAACACCTCTTGATCTTGACGAGTGGAGGTGGCAGGTACCAGGTGTTATATTGGCACCGCTCAAAAATTCGGGGGAAATTTGTCGGGCTTAAAATGGGTTTCCTGAAAGAACAGAATATCTGCTTTCTGTTTGTAATCTAAGCAGAGTCTGGTGTCGCGAGGTGGGTGAATTAAGGCCATGAGCATTGATTGTAGCAAAGTAATATTCTTACCGGTGTCATGCATGTTGTAGTACTTGGCGATCGGCTGACATCCCTGGAGCTGGATCGTGTTCCGTGCCTAGTAGGGACAGGGGATGGGTAAGAGCGGAGGTAGGGAAAAAAAAATCAGAAGAGAAAGAAATCCTAGATAGAAGAAAAGAAGAAAAATGAGAAGTCTCAAAATTTTCAAACATAGTAGGGGCAGTATGAACCAGTATAAAATTCAACATAGTTGGCTGGACTATTGATAAAACCCAAATCGAGGGTTAGTTCAGAACGGAATTAACGTAAACAACTGCATTATACATATCAAGTATTATAAATAATGCGTAAGGGTTTGGTAGGGGAGGGTTATGGCTGTGGGAATGACCTCCGGGAAAACAGAAGTATATGTTTCCCTACTCCCAAATATCGCCATAAGGCGGGGAGATTAACATGAACAATAACAGTCTCCACCCTGGCAAAAACGCATAAGTTGAGCGTGAATAAATGTAGGGGGAACCTGGGTAAGGCTAAAAAAGAAATAATAAAATCTTAGGTAATAAAGAAAGACATAAGATCAGTATCAATCAGCTTATGATTAACTCCACTTTTTCAAAGACAGGTACGAGACGGGGGTTTTTGGCGCTATTCTTCCCGGATATATCTCAGGTGGCATCGTCCGGGTTTCCTTGGCAGATGGGGATTTAGCGATCTTCCTTTTAATTCGTTGCGATTTTGGAGTCGCCTGTTGCCATGGTGTAGGACCTAGGATGGGTTTTATCTTTGAGGCTGAGTGGAAAGCTTCCAGATCCGGGAATTTGTCAAGAAAAATGTCCAAAGTCTCACAGGCCGTTTTCAGATCTGCGGATGTTCTGATGGTGATTCCCCGCCCATCCGCTGTAACAAAGATCCCAAATGGGAAGAGCCAGCGAAAGCGATATCCCTTCTGTAGGACTGCATTGGTAAATGGTTTCAGTAGCCATCGTTTTTTAAGTAATGGCCGACAGATCTTGGAACAACTGGTTCGGGGGACCTTATAGGTTATCTCCTGTCTTTCCCGTGCTCTGCGGAGAAATAGATTCTTTACACGGTAGTCCAGGAAACGGCACAGCACATGTCGGGGAGCTTCTCCCCTTTTTGTGGTTTAGGTCGAAAGGGCTCTATGGACCCCGCACCAATTCAATGTCCTGAGGGGCATGTCAGAAAGTAAGTCTTTAAAGATCTCCACTCCAGCCTTTTCTAGTGCTTTTATTGGCCACAGTTTCAGGGAGACCCTTAATCCTAATATTCTGCCGGCGTTCACGGTTTTTGGGTCTTCAAGAGCAACATAGATGTCATGTATAGGTGTTCATGCTCTTTAAGGCCCTCTAGGATAGCATTGGAGTGGTGTACAGTTGTTATTTGGGCTTTTTCCAGTGACTCCAGTCTGTGGCCTTGGTGCGTGAGGTCACGTTTAATCTCCGCTAGCTCTCGCCCAATCGGGCCGATAGCTTTGGAAAGGGGCTCTCTTGATAAGGAAGCGGGTCACCATTGGGTCTCCAGATACACTACCTCCTCTGAATCACTCTCCACGTCAGGGGCCTGTGTCGTCTGTGCGGGCCCAGGACGGACTTCTTGGTTGATTTAGGGGTGTCCTCCACTACGGCCTGTTTTTTAAGGAATTGGTCAACATCGGCTTGATTACAGCCTTTGCGGATTTAGGCGCACTCTTAGGTGGTTTAATGGTCGTCTTTCCCATGGTGGTATCTGTGGTCACGGTGACGTATTTGTGCAGTTTAAGTCTATATGTCCCCCCTAATTGGTTATGGTCAGTTTAAGGATTCATTGGTTCCAAATTGTTTTCCAGCAGGACAGAAAGCGGGGAGAAGGGAGTCTACAGGCACTGATATTGTAGTACCTGGTGCAGGAAATGAGGGTTTCTTGCTGGGGGGTCCTCTGACCTCTTTGTTGTTGGGGGTATCAGGTTATTAGGTTTATCAAAAAAGAAGTCCAGTTGACGAGTGGATAGGTTTTATCAGGGGTAATCCCCGGAAATAGTACACTGCCCAGTCTTATAAGGGTGATCAATATAGAGTCCCCTTTAAGACGTTAGTTCCCAGATGGTTGGGGGGCTTCTCTCTGCGCCTTTATTGGTGTACGATGTTTAGGGGTGAACATCACCTCCACCTTCCCCAGTGACCACTGACCCGTTGCCTCTTCACCTCACTATTGTAAACCCCTGTCACCACAGATACAGTCCAGCCCCACCACAGTTTTTGTATTTTTATACACAGTGCAGGCAGTGACAGGCTGTCCCTTATGGGTGAGGATCAGCCTCCACTTACCCTCTCCTGCAGCTTCTCCTGTCTTGAAGATGAGCGGTCCTTTGGGGGTTTTTTTCGGGTGGTTTATGTCTCTCCCGGCAGGGTCTGAGGCTTCCAGCTCCCTCTGTCTGCAAGCCCCCGTTTCTTCCTGAGTGGGTCGGCCGGAGCACGGGCTTCGGGTCTCAGAACGGCCCTGAGCACCCCTGATGGATCGCCCGCTGGAACCGCGGGGGGCAAGAATACCTGGTCTCCACGTACCCCGCCGGTCTCCTCAGACTACCGACCCGGGGGCTGTCCTTGAGTGTCCACCCTTCTCTCCACTCGCAGCAGATGTTGGGAGATCCGGGGCCCGGCCTACAAGCGGGCGCCGCCGGGAGCTCGCCCGTGTGCAGCGGGGCGGGAGGGGAAACCGGTCTTGTGCCTCGTTCCCCCGGTCCGAGCAA
>JARQOC010002272.1:0-27579 GCA_033576535.1 Allobates femoralis
GTGAACTATTGTGTATTTATAATGCAGTTGCATGTGGTTTCAGCCAAATTCTCTCGGATTAAAAACAGCGGTAGTGTGAAACTAGCCTTGGCCCGGTCTACATATTCAGGGTTCATGGTGTCCCAAATTCAGAAAGAGAGGCATTTCATTGTTGATAGATCAGGACATTCACCTGTTCTCTGTGAAGGTATGCTAATGGATGGCATTTATTCACCACAGACAGCACAAGTTTTACACCCTTTCATCGCTGACAGCTTCCTGGCAACAGTGAAGGTTCTTTTTTTATGAATTGACCTTTATACTCCAAATGCATAAAAATTGGAAGGTGCATGGGTCATCCACTTGACTTTCGTGTGACATCCATGTGACGTACGCATGACATCTGTGTGACATGCGTATGACACCCGTGTGACATATGTAAAGTAATTAAAATCTCACACCCATATACTTGCATGACCAAGATGGGTGCAATCTATGCAGCCATAAGCAGCATACCATGATTTTATCCTTAACACAATTTTAGCTGAGAGCAAAATAGCAGATGGCCACTGCCCGATTGTTTTACAGTGTGTGAGTAGAATCTGATGTTTTATTGGATTGCACTTATCCTTTACGCTACTACATCAAGAAGTGCAACTCCGCTCGGCGAATCATCAACTAGTTATCCCTAATAGTGATGTGCAAGCATGCTCGGCACTACTCATTACTCGATTGAGCATCATTGTTCTTTGCACACTTGTTACTCGTCCGAGTATTGGTAGGTGCTCCAGCAAATGCTTGAGTCCCTGCCACACATGTTTTGTGGTTTTCTAACAGCCAAAAAACATGCGAGGATTGCTTGCCATATCCTGATGTTGTGAAAAGTGGAAGGGACATATGCATGGTGGAAGGGGGAATAGGTTTGGTGTTGGAGGTGTATGTAAGGTAGATGCTACTGCTAATGTTACTGAAATCTGTACTGACCAAACACTCTTCATATCCCAAGCTAAGTGTCAACTTCTCTTACTGGACAGCCAGTTTCTTTGTTTAGCAGCAGCAGAGCAATACAAATTGTGGATGAGGTCCAGAAAGAGCTTTTGCTACAGTTCATGGCAAGCATAACCTTCTCTTCCTCCACGTCAACATCTCACATAGTACAGTCCTCAGAGGTGGCGCCCCAATTACCCATGTTTCACCCTGTGTCATAACTCTCCAACTGACTGTAGGGATACATGGGCAATTCTACAGAATGTTCACACATACTAGTCCATGGGCATCAGAAGGGTGCTCCAAAATTCACATACTCCAGAGAAGGAAATCATCTGCAATGATGCCCAAAATCTTTTGGAATTGGATCTAGGGATGAAGAAAGTAGGGTCCAAGCAGAATCCAGATGCTCCTCATTAGACGTTAATCCACAGGAGGTGAGGATGGTGAGCATTAGATACCTAAGAAGCACCCACACTGTCCGGTGCATTCAGGACAAGGAGAGGATGAAGGTAATTCTCAGGGTGAGGGATGAAACTACAGACAGGATGATGAGGTTCAAGATCCCACTTTTAATCAACCCAGAGTCACACAGCTAAGAAAGCACAGCAGAGGAGGTGGAAGAGGAGGAAGATGAGACGGTTAGGTCTCCCAGGCAAGAGAGACCATCGTGACAGTACCCCCCTTTAACAGGGGGCCCCCGGACCCTCGAGGCGGTTAGGTTGCATTTTCCTGCATAGAGACTGAGTGCTGCAACTATGACAAGCAATGCATCCAAAGCCACAACTCTGGCCTCCCCATCAGATGCAGCTTGCAGGAAAGGAAAATAAAACTAGAAGTAAGGCACAGAGCACAGTGGGGAAAGAGGGAATGTTATCCTGGGAAGGAGTGAATAATAAATGAACATTTATATACTGCAGAGTATTCAGCAGTGAAAGTAATGAGCCAGACTAGTGAAGCTAGATGTATGCTGGGTGTGAAGGTGCTTATAGTAAGAGAACTACAAAGGGTACAGTAATGATTTTTACATATTCTGAAAGGGCTGCCCAGGCAGTATTCAAGGGTACTTTTAGTATCACACTGAAAAATGATCTGACAGAGTTTCTGTAATGTTCCAACAGTCCAGAGAGAATCTCCTCCACCTTCGTACTGTGCTGCCAGGGCTCACAGCCATCAGGCAGTATTGAAATTAAAATGCTTTGGAGATGTCAGTCACACAGCTGTTAAGTTGTGGACAGCTATGCAGGCCAGGTTTGACCAATGGCTGTCTCCACTAAACATGAAGCCCAGTAACACCATATGCGACAATGGTGCAAACTTGATGGCGGCCCTACATCAGGGCAAACTTACCCATGTCCCCTGTATGGCTCATGTCCTCAAGTTGGTTGTACAGCACTTCCAATGCTAGTATCCCTGCCTGGATGAGATGTTGCAGAAGACACAGTCACTGTGTGCTCACCACTGCCATGCCCATCCTACAGCTCATTGACTAGCATTGCTACAGAGGTCTTTCAGACAACTAATTAACCTGTTTGATATGCGATGTTACAATAATGTGGAATTCCACTCTGTACATGTGACTGTGCAGCAGCAACAAGCCCTGGCGCAGTATGTCATGACTAGAGATTAGGAAACTTTTCCAGTAAATGTTCGCCAGTTTCAAATTCGGCATGAACATAGCAAATTAGGTTTGTGATCAGAAACAATTTACTAAAAAAATCGGCGAATGCAGTTATGTTTGGAAAAAAAGTTGGAAATTTTAAAATGGCTCTAAAATTTTCCTTGAAGGTTTGGAGCCAAAACTCTCCCCGGAAGAACCGGTGGCTGAGAACACCCATAACCTAGGGTTAGGTGTTGTTCACAGCCATTAGGTCTACTGGTTTCTTTCCACCTGGAGCAAAAATTTGAAAAAGTCGCTGAGATGAGGTGATAGTCCCAGAGGAAGAAGAGAAGGAAAAAGAGGAGGATGCGGAAGGGATATCAATATCTCTAAGGTCTTGACTCTCATCGCACAGGCAGGTGCCATGGGAGGTTGGAATAGAGAGACATAGGGGGGCTCATTATACCAGACAAATTGTTAGTGAAGGTATAGGAGCCGAGGAACAAATTTAGGAGGTCCAGAAAGAAGAGATCATGGGCACAAAACAGTAAGGAGATGAAGAAAAAATTATTCCTGAAGTTGACGGGAGAGGATGGAGTAAGGAAGGTTGATTGTTACCCCACCACCAACACAACAAGGACTTGGGCCTCATGGATGCATGAGACACATAGGTGCCTTTTTGCTACACTAGAATTTACGTTCTCTGGCTTTCTTGGATGAGGATCTCTTAGTTGATCGACTCATTATGAAGGCTGGATTGGTATCCCTTCTAACGACCTCTATGGACACCTTTTTGGGACACATGACTGCGTTCAACTTGAATACATTTGGATTAAGACGCGGACCAATGGACCTGTGGAATGACTTCTTTTGGACTTTATCGGATTCTTTTTGGACCTCCCTGGACCTTGGACCTTTGTAGATCCTTGGGATCCCCATGGGGTTTGGGTGGCGTGTTTGTTTCCCTGGGGGGGGTCCTGGTTTTGCTACTATACAATCAAAACACACCTCCCTGTTATGTGATATACTATCCCTGGTTAGTCACCAGCCATAAGATACTATTGTCCTGGTTTGGTTGATTTGTGTTGGGTTGCATAGGATTACTCTGACCCCTGTAGAAACATGTCTCATATAAAATCCTTACAAACTGGCCATATAATATACTATCCTATCGCACTCAGAGTTTGTCAACAATAGATGAGTGAGTTACATATGATCTGTACTGCCACAATCGGACACTTTTTGATAAATAACATACGGTATGCACTGGGTGGTCTCTTTGCGTTCACATATGACACTATTGGGCTATGTATACCACCATTTTTGGTGGAATAAAAATATTTGGTTCTTATACCCTGTTGTTATGTGTCTTTAAGATATAGATATTATTGGCACAGGCTTTACTGTTTTTACATTTATAAAGCTTGGTGCCTAGGGACATGTGTTAGCTGTATTTTTATATAAGTGGTTACCCTAACATAGGACTTTATGAATGTATATCTATCTATATTATATTTTATTAGCACCACTATAGCTCAATATCTAATTTCCTGGTTGGTACCTCTTTTCCTAGTAGGTACTATTTGGGGTTTGATATGCAAAACATAGCTCCAGTTCCTTTTTTCAGTACATATGTATTACTAGCGCCCTTCCTTTGTAAACGCGATATGAGTCCTGTACCCACATCGACATAAGTATCTGTAAAATATCAGTGTTTGATTACCGAGCATGATTCACATACTAGCCTGCTCCTATGTATGTGGCCGATTGATGAGTATTGTTGACATACTTTTTAGCTTCCTTCATTTGTTCGTAATAAGGTATATGTTGTATACGCTACATTTTGATCTGCTTGGGTCTCCATGACGACCAACACGTGACGTGATTCGTCACTTCCGGTCGCGGTGCTCACGCTGTATTATCAGCCTTTTACTGGTTTCCCTGACTACCATCATGCGACATGTGACGTCACTACCGGTCTGCACTTGCTTGCTTCGCGGCATAGTAATGCAGCCAGGTGTACGCTATTGACTCATCCCTGGCTCTCTGGATTCCGGCCAGACCGGGAGGCGGCGACTCTTTACACGGGTATATATACTTCACACTCACACTGCCCGGACATCCCCTGACGAAGCCGCACCCCTTAGCGGCGACACGCGTTGGGAAGGGCTTTCCCGGGTTCCCGTACTCTCTGTACTAGCTCCCTCACCTTGGTAAACTGCGGCCTTGTGCCGGTGACACTACCTCTCTCCCTCATGCTGAGGGCACTTGCTTCAGGTCTCTTGGTTGTCAATGGCTAAATTACGGCACGTCTTATCTGATAAGCATTAACCCTTCCTTGTATGGGTCTTGGTTAGTTTGTGCTACCCCTAGGCTGGTTTTCATATTAGTGTCTATTACAACTGGACCCTTGTACTACGTTGCTAGGTCTCCTAGCTCAGTAACTGCCAGGGGTGACCATTGCACTTTCTAGTATACATTTGTTGGTAACCTGTTGCACCCTTGATTAGTGTGCACTTCTTCTAAGACGTTGTTGAGCTCTTGCCTGGGCATAACTGTCCTTATCTTCTAGTACATGAGACCACGCAGTGCATCTTACACAAATATGTTATTTGAATAGGTAATGTTATTTCATATATGGTGTCTGGCACCGCTTGCAGGTTTAGGGAGGTTTGTGTTTATTTTTGTCTACATGATGTATTGAATGTGTATCATTTATATATTATCTCTCAGTGCAATTGTTCATATGGGGTCTCAAAAAGGGCATATACAATAATCTGTCATTTGTGGTATAAAATTTGTATTGAACTATCTATTATGTATACAGATTTGTTGACCTATATCGGTGTTTACTGTCACTGATTTTGCCAAGATTTATATTGCCCTTGACAACCATATTCTATGTAATTTCTGGCTATCCAGTACTATGTTATTATGAAATTTGCACACTATGAGCTTTATCATCTGACATTCATATACACATCAGGTTTGATTCATCGAGCACGGGAACCCGTGTTTGTGGTTTTAATGTGTTTTTAATTGTGTCTGGAAACGTGTGAATAAAACTATATTTGTATATTCTTCACTAAACACTTGTGTGCTCCCATCTTTATGCCACGTCTTTTTCTTATATTACACCTTTTTGCTACACTATCTACAACATGATGTCCATATTGTTAGGATTCAAATTATTGATGACTACTTTATTGCCACACTGTTGGATAAATGGTAAAAGAGTAAATTTAGCCAGTGACAGACTAGGCAGACTAGGCGATGATGTACTTTTGAGCGTGCTGAATTGATCTTCCCATTATACAATTTTTATTCTGGGTCAATTGTTGCTACTTTCGTGGTATCTGGGCCTAATCTTTTGAAATGTGGATACTTTTCTTGGGGTCTGCTTCTTGTCTATTTCCTGAATTTAGCAGGGCTCTCAACATGATGCCTACACGTTTCACTCATACCTCTGTTACTAATCAATATTTAACCTTCAAATGCTAGGCCAGGCCCTGTTGACCCTATGACATGCATGCAGGCTGTGCCATTCTACAATTTTTATTATGGATCAATTGATGCCACATTCGTGATATCTGCCCTAATTTTTTGAAATGTGGAGACTCTTCTTGAGTTCTCTTTGTTGTGTTTCATGAATTTAGCAGGGCTTGCACATGTCACTGAACTGAATCATTCTTCCTGTAGTCATCAGTAAAGCTTATTCTTGTGCCACCTGAATGTGGCGGAGCATAAAATGTATTGGTGCGGTTACATGAGGTATGAGTGCCCCCTGCCCACTGTGATTATACATGTCACTTACCCACCTGAATCCTTCTTCCTCTAGTAGTCAGTGAAGCTTATATTGGTGCCACTAGAGTGTGGCAGAGCATAAAATTTATTGCAGTGGTTGCATGAAGTATAAGGATGCCCAGCCCCATAGTCCTACACTTGTCTGCGCTATTATACAGTTTTTAGTCTGGGTCAATTAATGCCACTTTCATGATGTCTGGTCCTAAGGTTTTGAAATGTGGAGACTCTTCTTGGACTGTCTTTGTTGTGTGTTTCATGTATTTAGCAGTGCTCCCTGAGCACCACGCCTACACCTGTCACTCATCTCCCTTTTCCTGATCATTGTTGAAGCTTGAAATATTGAGCCAGGTCTTGTCCCTGCATCCATAAAGCACCATAATAAAAAAATTAACTATGGGCATATGGGCAATAGATGGCACTTTCTTGGTGTCTGCCCCTAATTTGAGCTGTTTTGGCAGCTTTTGGGCCCCTTTTAAGGTGTTTTCTATGCTCTTGATTTTGCTTCCAATTAATTTGAATGAGGTTTGGCGGCTGTTTGGCATCGTCGTTCGCCGATCTATTTGCTGAACATATGCCAATTCAGCAAACCAAACCCGAACTTCAAAAGGTTCACTCATCTCTATTTTTTATAACTAGTCAAGATAAAGCAGACAGCTGGGGGCTGGTATTTAATGACCAGGGTTATTTGGCTCTTCCCAACCTAAAAATAACAATTCACAGCCGCAGTCCAGAATTGGAACACCCATTGGAATACTGGTGCTTCGCCTAAGCTCTTCCCGTTTGCTTTGGTCCTGTGACAATCAGACATAGTTCAAAAATGGAAACCTGAAATACATAAAAAGAGTGAATAAAAAAAATAAAGCCAAAAGACAGTTTCTCATTCACCACTTTATTGGCTCTCCAAAAAATAAATAATCATAGGTCACTCCCGATCATTTCTTATAAGCGTTGATGTCAGTAACTCAGTAATGTTACTGCTTGTGAAGTATTCCATGAGACATGACCTCTGTGAGTACCTGTGGGAGCGATGAGGTCACTTGAGATTACGGACGTCATTGCCACCCTCACGGGGTGGAGGGCAGTGCGAGACCCGGAATGTCTCAAGTTGTATTGTAAAAAAAAATCCCTGGTCTGTGGAGCGCTAGGACTCGAGATAAAATGGCACTAGTGTTGCCACCTGATGAAGGCAGCGTTTTGCTGCAGAAACGCGTAGTGGCCTGTAAGAGGTTAATAAAGAAATAATTTTCTAAAAATAACCCTATGTCACATCGCCATTGGACTCGGTGGCCGGTGTTCCTGCCTCGGCCGCTGGGAGGAGCCGGATTCCTTCGTCTGGTGGTGCTGGTGATAGGAAGGCCTTGTCCTCATATGGACCTGCTCCAGCGACGTCTGCCTCTGTCGCTGAGCGCCGCTGTGTTTCCCCTCTGGGTGGTGTTGGTCGCAGAAGAGCGGGCCCTACAGAGGTGTCCGTTAGGCGCAGCCTGCGTTCTTCTGTCAGAGGTGGGATGGGTGGAGCCAGTCGTGCATCTCCATCTGGCCTGGCTCTAGGGGCGGTCCGGATGAGGTCATCAGGCTGTGAGCTCCAGTCTATGGGAGGTAACCGTGCCCTTCAAATACATTGGAGCCTGTCTTGCAGGCCGCCAGATATAGTTTTAGTTCCCCAAGTGACATAGTGTGTGTGTTTGGTTTTGACTCTGACCTTTGCCTGGATTTTTGACTCTGTACCGCCTGACGATTTTGTACCTTCGCTGCCCTCTCGGCTTTGACTCGGACTCCTGACTACGTTCTTCGCTTCCTGATTTTTCCCTTCCTAGATGACCTCCCTGCTCTGCTGCTCCCATAGGTAGCTACCTCCTGGGCTCCGCTATAATTCCAGATCCCTGTATAGGGGTTAAGGGTCTCGGGGTTTCTCGGGGTGCTGCCTTACCAGCAGCTCAGCCTTACAGCGGATGGTCGTCACACCCTAGTGCCATTTTATCTCGAGTCCTAGCGCTCCACAGACCAGGGATTTTTTTTACTCTCAGCTTCTTGCACTTGTGCACACCTGTCAAGAGCAGCTCTGGACAAGAGATACCATTAATCCTAGATCCTGAGCTCCATGACCTAGCAATACAACACAGTCACCGTTGAAGGACCTGTGGTGACATCAATCCGGTCACGTGACCGCGGCAGGAGCTGTAGCTCCCGGAGCAAATTTCAGTGCCTCCACTATACCTCCAAGCGGAGGTGGATTCACAGGCGTAAGACCGCAGTTGTGCTGGGTTGAACAACCACCTCTGGTGAGTGGCCACACAGCCCTGGGCCTAAATCCACTTCAAAAACTTTCTTCACATGCGCTCCCACCCCCTCCCCCCTTTTGTCAAGTTGTATTGTGACTGATTTACTGACGTCAACACTCTTGAGAAATAATGATGAGTGACCTATGAAATTTGCTCTCTGAATGAGGCTCCATAAGACATAGTACAGAATTGGTGGACATGGATTATGTCGGAGCTGTCAGGTTTTTTTGATAGCTAATACGGTGGTAAATTAGTGAGTTTCTTGTTTTTTTAATTGAATTCTCTCATTTTATGTCTTTTTGGTTTCCATTTTTGGACTACATCGGATTCAGTGGATTACTTCGGAATCTTCATGACTTTTTTTTTTTTAATTAATTTAGTGAATGAGATATTGTGTGTGTGAGTATTCAAATAAAGTATATTTTCAGGTGTGTGTGTTTTTTTTCTTTGTATACTTACTAGGTTTATAATGATGGGATCTGATAGATGCCTCTCCATAACTAACACCAGAGCTTGATGTCAGCTGACAATTCACCGCTGACAACAACCCCCCAAATATTACCCTGATTGCCACTGCACCAGGGAAATCAGAACGAGCCAGGCAAAGCGCCAAAAATGACAAATCTATGGTGATACGCCAATTCTGGGGTGGCAGCAGGCTGGTATATTTAGACTGGAAAGGTTCAAATAACTGTGGAACTTCTCAGTCTGATATTACAAGCCACAAAAATATATACAGCTGCACACTAAATATGACATATAATTACTGCTTTAGGTATATTTGACTAAAGGACATGCTTAAGTAAAGTACTGGCCAATGCATATAAGCATGATAATCAACGACAAGGGGCATCTCTTATATTTGGACCCTAACCTGAAATGCTTCTATGTGCGATTAATATCTGCATGTGTGGGCAGATTGGATCCTAGCTATATAGGAAGGTGAATCCACCATATCTAAAGGACGGGGTGCTCCAGGTAGAAAAAAATACTACAAATTTAACAAAAGACTGACCGGCAACATCAATAAATGTGAACAGGTGTCAGCTGAAAAAAACATGGCTACAAAAACATATGTAACGGCACACTAGATCGCTAAGAATCAAATAGATGATGGTCATGCATTACTGTGATAGGAACAATAAGATAAGTGTATTTTTCCATTTTTCTTAGTTTTCTAGAGTGTAGCTGCATATTTTGTCATCATGTTTTTTCTGCCGACACCTGTTCACATTTATTGGTGTTGATGGTCAGTCTTTGGTTAAAACATAAATGTAATTTCATTGAAAAAAACAAACAAAACTGCACTGGTTGTTAATGATGGGTCACATAGCAGCTAATATAATACTTTTGTGTGCCGTATTACTTATTATCCCACACTTTTCTATTCTTTTAACCCCTTCCCGACCCTTGGCCCACCGTTTGGGCCATGGAAAACAGTTCATTCCCGACCCATGGCCCAAGGGGTGGGCCATGAAATGATCGGGCTCCTGCGGCTCGTGTGAGGGGGGTGACTCAGGTGTCACTGTAGCTAATGCACAGTGACAACCCGTAGTTCACCCCACGGGGGGTGGATTAACCCACCCGTGCCCAGGGCCCCTCTGATTGGCAGTTGAAATTCAGACTGCCAATCAGTGCGAGTAATCCCCTCCAGATCTGATTGGAGCTCTCCAATCAGATCTGGAGGGGCGGGATGGCATGTGCCGTCTCCCTCCTAGACCCAGCGTGCGTGGATGTCTGCGTACGTGGATGACTGCGTGTTTGGATGTCTGCGTACGTGGATGTCTGCGTGCGTGGATGACTGCGTGCGTGGATGTCAGCGAACATGCGTGGATGTCTGCGTGTGTGGATGTCTGCGTGCATGGATGACTGCGTGCGTGGATGTCAGCAAGCGTGCGTGGGTGCATAGGTGGATGGATGGGTGCAACAAGGGATCAAGTATCCTCTTGTTGTAGTCTCTGGGATCATAGTCATGGTGCACTGTATGATAGATCATTGTCATACAGTGCACCATAACTCTGACCCCAGAGGCTGTAGGAAGAGGACACTTGATCCCTTGCTGCAATCTCTGGATTGAGCAGAGGCGATCGAGCGTCGTGGGACCTTCGTTGTGGACTACGTCGGAGGCGGTCAAGCGCCGTGGGACCTTCGTTGTGGACTACGTCGGATCTTTATAATAAAAATGGAGTCCAAATTTTGTTTGTTTTTTTTTTCAAATAAAAAGATTTTTCTCTGTGTGTATTTTCTGACTATTTACCAGAGATTCCTAATGGCGGGTCTAACATTGGCCCTATATTATGAATCTTGGGCTTAGTGCCAGCTGCCAATAACAAGCTGGCATTAACCCCTTTATTACCCAGTTTGCCACCGGCACCAGGGCAACTGGAAGATCGGTACAGCGCCAGAAAATGGCGCTTCAATGAATGCGCCATTTTGTGGGGCGGCTGCGGGCTGCAGTTCGCAGCATGGGGGGCCCAGAACGCTTGGGCCTCTCCATGCTGTGGAATCCAGCCCCCAGCTGCCTAGTTGTACCTGGCTGGACCAAAAATATGGTGAAGCCCTATGTCATTTTTTTTCTAGAATTAGTTCTAGAAAGAAAAAAAAAGGGCTTTGCTGTATTTTTGGTTACCAGCCAGGTACAACGAGGCAGCTGGGGGTTTCTGGCAGTCCGTAGCTGCCAAGTTGTACCTGGCTGGACCAAAAATATGGCGGAGCCCCACGCCATTTTTTTTTCTAGAATTAGTCCTAGAAAAAAAAAATGGGCTTCGCTGTATTTTTGGTTACCAGCCAGGTACAACAAGGCAGCTGGGGGTTGCTGGCAGTCCGTAGCTGCCAAGTTGTGCCTGGCTGGACCAAAAATATGGCGAAGCCCCACATTCTTTTTTTTTTACTTCTACCAATAAAATGACAAGGAGTATTGCCTTATTTTTGGATGCCAGCCAGGTACAACTTGGCAGTTGAGAGGCTGCAATCCTCATCGTGGAGAGACCCAAATGTTGTGGCCCCCCCCACGCTGCAAATTGCAACCCACAGCCACCCCAGAAAATAGCACATTAGAGTTGCCATTTTCTGGTGCTGTACCCCAACTCTTCCAGTTGCCCTTGTGCTGGTGGCACACAGGAGCACTCCATACGTGACATGGTGTCCGCTAACAAGTTGAATGGAAAATTAGCTCCAATTATTAGCTGACACTATGTCGCGTATGGAAAGCTCCTGTGTGCCTAAACCTTGAAGTTCCTTCACAAGTGACCCCATTTTGGAAACTACACCCCCCAAGGAACGTATCTAGATGCATAGTGAGCACTTGAACCCCCAAGTGGTTCACAAATTGATCCATAAATATAAAAAAGTACTTTTTTTTTCCACAAAAAAATTATTTTTACATTTTTACGGATCAATTTGTGAAGCACCTGAGGATTCAAAGTGCTCACTATGCATCTAAATAAGTTCCTTGGGGGGTCTAGTTTCCAAAATGTGGTCACTTGTGGGGGAGCTCCAATTTTTAGGCACACAGAGGCTCTCAAAACGTGACATGTTGTCCACTAACAATCTGAATGGAAAATCAGCTCAAATTGTTAGCAGACACCATGTCACGTTTGGAGAGCCCCTGTGTGCCTAAACATTGGAGCTCCCCTACAAGTGACCCCATTTTGGAAACTAGACCCCCCCAGGGAACTTATCTAGATGGGTGGTGAGCATTTTGAACACCCCAGTGCTTCACAAATTAATCTGTAAAAATGAAAAAAGAGAATTTTTGTGGAAATAAAAGTACTTTTTCATTTTTATGGATGAATTTGTGAAGCACCTGGGGGTTCAAAATGCTCACCACCCATCTAGATAAGTTCCCTGGGGGCCCTAGTTTCCAAAATGGGGTCACTTGTGGGGGAGCTCTAATGTTTAGGCACACAGGGGCTCTCCAAACGAGACATGGTGTCCGCTAACAATTTGAATGGAAAATCAGCTCAAATTGTTAGCGGACACCATGTCATGTTTGGAGAGCCCCTGTGTGCCTAAACATTGGAGCTCCCCTACAAGTGACCCCATTTTGGAAACCAGAACCCCCCAGGGAACTTATCTAGATGGGTAGTGAGCATATTGAACCCCCAGGTGCTTCTCAAATTAATGAAAAAAAAAATATTTTGTGGAAAAAAGGTACTTTTTCATTTTTACGGATCAATTTGTGAAGCACCTGGGGGTTCAAAGTGCTCACTATACATCTAGATATGTTCCCTGGGGGTTCTAGTTTCCAAAATGGGGTCACTTGTGGGGGAGCTCTAATGTTTAGGCACACAGGGGCTCTCCAAACGCGACATGGTGTCCGTTAACAATTTGAATGGAAATCAGCTCAAATTGTTAGCGGACATCATGTCACTTTTGGAGAGCCCCTGTGTGCCTAAACATTGGAGCTCCCCTACAAGTGACCCCATTTTGGAAACTAGAGCCTCCAAAGAACTTATTTGGATGGGTGGTGAGCATTTTGAACCCCAAGGTGCTTCACAAATTCATCCGTAAAAATGAAAAGGTACTTTTTTGTTCGCAAAAATTTTCTTTTAGCCTAAATTTGTTCATTTTCACATGAGCAACAGGATAAAACTCTTCCTAAAATTTGTTGGGCAATTTCTCCTGAGTACATTGATACCTCATATGCGGTCATAAACCACTGTTTGGGCGTACGACAGGGCTCAGAAGGGAAGGAGCGCAATTTCACTTTTTGAATGTAAAATTAGCTCCAAAATTCAAATTGCCCTCTTCCCCTTCTGAGCCCTACCGTGCGCCCAAACAGTGGTTTATGACCACTGTCGGTGTACTCGGGAGAAATTGCACAACACATTTTAAGATCCATTTTATCTGGTTGCCCATGTGGAAATGAAAGAATTGAGGCTAAAAAATATTTTTGATTAAAAAAATAAATATATCCATTTTTTGTTTCCATTTTGCTTTAGTTCCTTTTTTTTTTTTTTTTGAAACAATTGGTTTTTATTGATTTATATGAACATATAAAATTAGAAATGTCACAACAGTGCGCATAAACAATAATCAATATTACAGATGAAAGAATAGAAAGAAAATGAGGGAGTAAATTGAACAAGGAGAAGAAAGGTAGAGAAATTAGAGCACTCAGAGGAAGTGGGGGGGTAGGGGTAGGGGGGGGGGAAGAACAGGGATAGTATCCAGTTAAGCCATAATATTTTAACATTGCAGCGGACTTATACAACACACCTCTTTATGATGGTACCGTCGTATATCGGGATGAGGACCAAGGATCCCACCATCCCAATTTTTTAGTCTTAATCTTGTTATCATGCGTCAAAATAGTTTCATGTTGCATATGCAAGTTAATAAGAGACAGGAGTTCTTCTCTGGTTGGGGCGGATTCATCTTTCCAGTGTCTGGCCACACACATCCTAGCAGCTATTATTATGTTGGTAATAATGGGTCTCAGGAGATGAGGAAACTCATCAACATTCATACCTAAGAGAGCTAGCTGGGGGTTCAGTGTAATGGGCAAGCCCGTGATTTCTCCCAGAATATGTTCTACTATTTTCCAGAACACTTTCACTTTAGGGCAGAACCACCACATGTGTTCCATTGTACCTTCCTGCGGGCATTGTCTCCAACAGTTCCCAGATTGAGACGGCTGGAACTTGTGTAGTCTTAGAGGGGTTAGATACCAATTTAATTGAATTTTTTTCGCCTGCTCGAGATGATTTAAGCAAGATGTATATCTGGAAGCATGTGAGGCAGCAGCACGCCATGATTCCAATGATGCTGTAAAGGCTAGTCTACGTTCCCATGTCTCCATATAAGGGAGTTTGCCCTCTCTCACGGGAGACAAGAGGGCCTTGTAAAATATGGACACTCCGTGTTGGTTAATTGAGGATTTGAAAAATCTCTGCAATGGGGCGTTTATTTGAGTAAAATCCACTAAAGGGACCTTACTTTTATTTATCACGTGACGAATTTGTAAATATTGATAAAATAAGGAGTTAGGTAGTGCGAATTTACGTGCAATGTCTTGGTAAGTTCTGATCCCCTCTATGTCAAAGAATTCAGCTATAGTGAGGACACCACCTTCCCTCCATCGACCCAGGGAAAGGTCAGGAACCAGGAACTCCAGTGCCCTAAGGGAAATATATTTAAATAAAAATTGGAGATGCGTTCGACTCAGATGGAACCAGGTCCTTAATAGGGCATTCATAGTGGAGAGGTTTCCGCTCCCCTCCTGAGAACTTAAAAGGCCAGTCTCTAAGAGGAGCCTAAGGGATTTGGCAGGGGATACAGAAGTCTCTATTTGCAACCATCCTAGTGAGTTAGTGTCACCGGACCACCAAAGCTGCGCTGGTTCCATGAGTGCCGCTCTGTAATATGTAAGGACATCTGGAACTCCCAGGCCCCCCTCGCTATATGGCAGAATCATAGTTTTATGGGCCACCCTGTGGGGCTTTCCCTTCCATATAAATTTGCTAAGAATACGCTGAAGTCTGGTCAGACATGCCCGTGGAAAAAAACAGGGGTAAACACCTGAAGAGATATATTAGTTTAGGAAGTATGAGCATTTTCACCAGTTGAATCCTGGCGATCCAGGAGAGAGACACCGGGGCAAGTTTATTTAGTTCGGTACCTATGTCTTTAGCCACCAAATCGACGTTTGCTTTAACCATATTATGTATAGATGTTATATATATATACCTAAGTACATAAAACCTTTGTTAGCCCATGTGAAGGAGAAGCTGCTTTTCACTTCTTCCTGTATTTTTTTGGGTAAGTTTATGGGATATATAATAGATTTGGTGACATTTAGACGATAATAGGATATTGAGGAAAATTCCTCAAGAGCAGCCATTATCTCTTGCAAAGAGGGCAATACATCAGTACACGTCAATATAACATCGTCAGCATATAGTCCTACTTTATGTTCTACGTTGCCAACCGTAATTCCTTTGATCCGGGGGTTTCGTCGAATTTGCGCTGCCAAGGGTTCCATTGCCAATGCAAATATTAGGGGTGAAAGAGGGCATCCCTGGCGAGTGCCATTAGAGATGTTAAAAGGGCCTGACATAAAGCCGGAGGCGCAGACGGAAGCATTAGGGGATGAATATAACGCCATTATGGCCGACCGAACTGGGCCTATGATACCAAATTTTGTTAGAACAGCTTCAACATATCCCCAGTGTACCCTGTCGAAGGCTTTTTCGGCATCTAGAGACAGGAGAACACTGGGGGAGTCGGATTTCTCTATTATTTCCAATATGTTTATAAGGCGTCTGGTTCCGTCTCTCGCCTGTCGGCCCGGCACGAATCCAACCTGGTCTGGATTCACCAGAGATGGCAATACTTCCATCAACCTGGTGGCCCACACCTTCGCATATAATTTGGTGTCACAGTTGAGCAGCGCAATCGGGCGAAAGTTACCCGGATCTGTGGGTGCTTTCCCGGGTTTAGGGAGGGTGGTTATAACCGCCTCCAATCCCTCTCGTCTAATTTCTCCCCTGGATCGCCAATACGCGAATAATCTCAGCAGGTAGGGGGATAGAATGGAGAAGAACTGCCTGTAGTATGGGAAGGAAAATCCGTCAGGCCCAGGAGCTGTTCCCCTCTTAGTAGATTTTAGCGCTTGAGCCAATTCTGCCTCTGAAATCGGGGCATTTAATTTGTTTAATTGCGTTGGCGTTAGTTTGGGGAGATCGATTTTGTCTAGGAAAGTCAAAATTAACTCCTCATTTGGTTGTGCAGTGTCGCTATCCTTTTTTAAATTATACAATGATTCATAATAGTCATGGAAACGTTCCGCTATTGAGATGGGGTTGCGTATCTGTGTTTCTGTAGATGATATGAGATATGGGATTCTGAATCGTGCAGCCCTTTTTTTGACTCGTCGGGCCAAAAGTGCCCCTGCCCTATCTCCCATCCCATAATATTTTGCTTTTAGTTTATTAAGATTGTTTTCTGCCTTTTGTAATAGAAGCGATCTCAAATAATTTCTAGTATCTAATAAAATCTTCAGTAATTTTGGACAAGGGGTTTCTTTGTGTTGCTCTTCCAAGTGTCTGATTTTGGTTAAAGTGTCCGTCAGATCCGCCGTATATTTTTTTTTGGTATATGAAGCTATTTTAATGAGGAGTCCTCTGACTACCGCTTTATGTGATAGCCACAATACTTCGTCTTGAGTTTCCCCATTGTCATTAATAGAGAAATAATCTTTGATCTGATTGGTTATGTCCTCTATAATCTCCGGATTCGTCAGTAGATATGTGTTTAGCTTCCATACGTGAGGGGGCCTGATGGCAGAAGGGTCTGAAATTGTTAATGTGATTGGTGCGTGATCAGACCAAGTGATATTGCCTATATTTGTATGTTGACAGTTATGAAGTAGGGCATCGTCTACTAATATGGCATCTATTCGGCTATATGTGTGATATCTATTAGAGAAAAACGAGTAATCACGCTCCTCACTATGCTGATATCTCCACACGTCATGTAAGCCATTTTCCGAAATTATTGGTCCCATCTCACCCCGAGTGTGTGAAGGTCCAGTACAATCTAATCTTTTGCACATCGGTATGTTAAAGTCCCCGCAAATGAGTCTGTGGCCCTGTGCATTTAGTTGCACTTTGTCCATAAGTGACCGTAGAAATTTAATTTGGCCGGTATTAGGGGCATAAGTTGAGACCAAAGTGTAGGGACAATTATTAAGAGTACACAGCAGGATGAGAAACCGACCTTCCGGATCCGACACAACCCTTTTAAGATGGAATGACACAGAGTTTTTTATAAATATTGCTACACCTGCTTTTTTGACTATGTTATTGGCAAAAAATTGCTGGGGATATATATGAGATTGCATTCTGTAATTGTCTTCAGCTAATAAGTGTGTCTCTTGTAAGAAAATAATATCGCTATTAGACTTGCGTAACTGCCGCCAAGCTATGGATCTTTTTACAGGGGAATTTAACCCATTAACATTTATAGATATTATAGAGATACTCATATCTAAGAAAATAGTAGGAGCATGCATACAATATTATGACACATAAGAATCCAGCAAACTCTTTAACGGCTATAAGCTGCCTGTACCAACTTATCCCATATAAGGGGGAGACATAGGGGAGTGAGGGAAAAATAGGCAATATGTAAACATGGAGAGATTCTAGCTGCATAAGGGACACAATGACTGTCCCGTATAGGTCCAAGAGATCAAAAAAGAGAAAAAACAGGAAAAGGGGAAAAAAAAACAAAAGTAGTAACAAACATGGAGAAGAAACCATTTTCTCCTGAAAGTCCAGTGAGTGACAAAAATACACTCTGTGGGCGAGTGTCCAGGAGTACAGATCTTATCCCTGGGGTTTTGGTCATCCACCGTGAAAAGAGGGCAGATAGATATTCTGCCTCAATCGGGATGGCACGAAAAACAAGGGTTCAGTAAGTAAAAATATGAACCCGCAGTTCTAGGCCAGTTCCGGGAGAAAGGTAGTAGGGAGTCCACAGGCTGTCATGTTCAGACCGTGGTCCACTCGGGGTCGACATGTTTCTTGTGTGCATCTTGCGGAGGTGGGGAACTTCCGTTTTTAGCCGGAGAGCTCAGTCCCCATTGGGATAACAGTTTGGCTGCTTGGCTTGGAAGGAGACACACATGGGTATTTCCGTTTCTGCGCACTATAAGTTTGGTTGGAAAGCCCCACATATATTGAACGTTCTGATTTCTAAGTACAGTGGTATATGGCTGGAAGGCTCTCCGCAATGCCAGAGTGCCCGGAGAAAGATCTGAGTAAACTATCAATGACGAAAATTGTTTCTGGCAGGGTTGGTTTGCCTCTCAAGCAATATAAAAAGTCTTCTTTTAGTTCGTAGAAGTGAATCCTGGCAATGGTGTCTCTGGGCAGTGAGGGGTTAATGTGCGATGGCTTAGGAACCCTGTAAATTCTGTCAATTATTATGTCTTTCCGTTGTACCTCCGGCATAGCCGCCATTATAAAGTCCTGAAGTAGTGGGCGAAGGTCTTTGGGCTGTACAGTTTCAGATATGCCTCTGATGCGAATGTTATTTCGTCTATGTCTGTCCTCTAAATCCATTTGCTTAGCTTGCACTTTAGCCATATCAGATTGCAATGTTTCATGAGCATCTAATAAATCATTGTGTGATTTCACAAGTTCTACCATTTTTCTTTCAAGCCTGTCAGCTCTGCTTCCCACCTCCGCCAGCTCTCCCCTTATATCAGCCACCATACCTTTTATATCTTGCTGCAGAGAAACTCTGAGAGATGAGAGCATGGAGGACAGCATTTCTTTCATGCTGCTGCGTGTGACCGGGGAGTCCTCTCTCCCCCCTCTTGTTGATGCCGATGAGGCCACAGAGCTCCGTCTGGAGGAGGAGCGGGCCGCTCGTGGTGAGGCCGGCGCCATCTTAGGAGAGCCGTTGGCGGGCTTGGCGCTGGAGAAGTAATCCGTCACACGCTGCGGGGTGTCCCGTTTCCCGCTCCTGGTTTTCCCCATTTAATCACGGGGCTTTCCTGCGCTCGCGGAGGTGGTTTCTGGCTGGGAACCGGGCTGTGGAGCACTGTAAGAGCCGCTTCAGTGCCTGTGGACTCCGGAGCTCCCGGATCAAGCGGCCATTCACAAGCTGCGGCAAGCCACGCCTCCCCCTTGCTTTAGTTCCTGAGAAGCACCTGAAGGGTTAATAATCTTCTTGAATGTAGTTTTGAGTAGCTTGAGGGGTGCAGTTTTTGGAATGGTGTCACTTTTGGGTGTTTTCTGTCATGTAAACCCCTCAAAGGGACTTCAGATGTGATGTGGTCACTATAAAAAATGGTTTTGTAAATTTTGGTTGAAAAATGAAAAATTGCTTATGAACTTTGAACCCTTATAACTTCCTAACAAAAACATTTTTTTTTTCCTAAATTGTGCTGATGTGCAGTAGACATGTGGGAAATATTATGTAATAACTATTTTGTGTCACATAACTCTCTGGTTTAGCAGAAAAAATATTCAAAATTTGAAAATTGCAAAATTTTCAAAATTTTGCCATATTTTTGATTTTTTTTACAAATAAACGCAAAAATTATCGACCTAAATTTAATACTATCATGAAACCCAATATGTCACGAAAAAACAGTCTCAGAATCGCTAGGATCCGTTGAAGCGTTCCAGAGTTATAACCTCATAAAGGGACACTAGTCAGAATTGCAAAAAATGCCAAGGTCTTTCGGGTCAAAATAGGCTGGGTCCTGAAGGGGTTAAAAGCTGTATTTTATCAGTGTGTGGGTGTGGCTAGCAGCTAGGGAGCAGTGCAATGTGATAGCAGAGAATGGGTTAACAGAGATAGTGTCTGAGCTTTGTGGGAGCAGGCAGGCAAGGGGTTAACAGAGATTTTGACCGAGCTAGATGACAGAACAGAGAAGCTTGTAAAGAGGCGTTTACATCCTGACATTGCTTAGTTCAGTGCTGTTTTCTGATACATTGTTTCCTCACCAACTGCAGTCAAGAGTGTTGGCCAGACCCCCTTTCCCTTATATGGTTACATGCCTCATATTCTCTGAAGACGATTTTCCATTTTTCAGTTCTCGTTTTTGCCTCCCCTTCTTTCAAGAGCAATAACTTTTTATGTTTCCATCAATATAGACATATGAGGGCTTGTTTTTTGCGGGACGAGTTGTACTTTCATAAAAAATTACTTATTTTACCATATACTGTACAAGAAAATGGAAAAAAAATTCAAAGTGCAGTGAAATTGCAAAAATATTGCAATTACTTGTTTGTTTTTTGTTTTTTTTTATTCACCATGTTCTCTATATAGTAAAACGGCATCCTGGTATGATGCCTCGTTTTGGTTTGAGTTCGTAGATACTAAACATGTGTACTTTTACTGTTATATAAATGGTGAAAAAAAATTTGAAGGTTGTAAAAAAAAAGAATTGCACATTTGTCACCATATTCCGCGACCTGTAGCGTGCTAATTTTTCTGGACCTGGGGCTGTGTAATGGCTTCATTTTTGCATCTTGAGCTTACATTTCTAATTATACCATTTTTAAGTAGCTACATTTTTTGATCAACTGTTAATACATTTTATTGTAATGTTGCGGCGACCAAAAAACGTAATTTTGGTGTTTGGACTTCTTTTTCTGTAATGCAGTTTACAGATCTGATTCATTGATTTTAAATTTTTATAGATTGGGCATTTCTCTTTGGCGATACCAAATATGTGTATTTTTTCATTGTTTTTAATACTTTACTTTGAACGGGGCAAAAGGGGAAGATTTGAACTTTTGTGTTTTTTTCATATTTTTTAAAACTTTTTTATTTATTCTTTATTATACAGTGCCCCATAGGGCATCACAGTGCTGAACAGTTTGATCACTTGTGCTATGTTCCGATGAGCTGGAGCACATTGTAACATAGTACAAATGATCACTTCTTGTGGATGCTGGCGCTTGCCAGCCATCCACAGGAAGTGAACCCTGATAGCCTCCAGGGTCACCACAGGATCCCAGGCTATCCAGGTAACACACGGAGACCCCACTATATTATCATGGGATCTCTGATCACAGGGGTGAATGGCGCGATCCCCGCTGCAGTGCTTTGGATCGCTCTGTTAGCTGAATGTCAGCGCGATTCAAAGATCTCTGATCTGATCGGCGGTGTTAACCCCACATCTCTGCCGATGAGATCAACGGAGATGTGGGATTACGATGTGAGCTCACCGCATGAACTCACATCAAAGTGAGGGAGCCAACATATGACGTACTGGTTACATCATATGTCGGAAAGAGGATAATATTACCAGCTCATAGCTGTCTACTTTACCTGTGTTTGTCATCAAAAAAGGGGGGACCCTCACATAATTTTTTTTCAGTTTGTATTTATTTATGTATGTATTTATTTTATTCCCAGCAGCAGCCTAGAAGTCAGAGATGCATCCAGACATATTCCCTATGCTGTCCCCATTCTATTTCATAGCATTTTCCATCCATTTCAGTGTTTTTTGTGCCTCCTCAGACGTCCTTGGAGGTTCTGCCGAATAATGCTTGTTTCCTATTTACTTCCTTTATGATCATTACTCAAGTTGAGCACCCGATCAATCTGATTTCCTCGATTTGAGTAACCGGTACATAAGCATTTTAGTGCTCGCTCTTTGCTAGTTCCTAACTTTCCCTAATACATGTAACCACTGCCTGTCAGACTACTGCGGGTTTCAGTTATACTCCTCTAAAGCTACTGACTTGGAACATATACTGAATAAAATTACAAACATAACATCAGCATTCACCATTAACATATGAAGAATAAATTGAATTATGAACTTTAGCATAAATATACACTGCACCATTATCTTAAGGATACACTGCCCTGCCAATTTTCATCTTCCCAGCTATATCTGTAGGGGCCTTCTCCTAGTGCTTAAAGTTCTTTTTTTAACCATTAATTTTTTATTAGGAAATTTCCACAATAATGACATTACATTAACAGTTCAACAATAACTCAAATATAAACAAGTAATAGGAAACATGGGGAATAGACAAGAGGGAATTGTGGCTGGATCAAGTCAGGGGGAGGAGGGATGGGGGCACAAAAGGATACATTTGTAGTAGAGGGTCACAGGCTGTTACTACAAAATTAAGCATAATACAAAATAAACCATGTCACGCCCAGAGACCGAGGGAAGCAGATGTGCAGAACAGAGCTCCCTACTTCTTCCACTCTTATTTTCGGCCATCCTTGAGGAATTTACAATCTCCTCACCAGGCATCACACAGAATTGGAGCACAGGACCGGTGGAAGTGATCGAGCAGGGTCTCGGGCCCCTGGGCTGCCGCACAAAGCGCTATTGCTGAGAGTGTGTGGGACTGTGGCTTACCTGGTGTGGAAGACCTGCCCCATTATTCCATCCTGCTCTCCCCCGGAGTGGGTCTGCTTGTCGTCAGCATATGTGAAGACTGGCAGGTGAAGAAGGTAACAAGGGGTGGAGCTTGTGTGCCATTATTCTGAAAGAGGGACAGGTGGTGAGTGCGGGAGTCAAGCAGGTAGGCAGAGTGGCTTGCAGCCATCTTACTTGCTCTCTCCCCTCCTGGTGCTGGTGACGAGCTCCAAAACTATACAGGCTCCTCCTGAGTTATACAGCAGTCTGTCACCCCACAATTAGAACATCTGGAAGTACTCTGACTGAAAGCAATCGCAATCCTGGTGTTTACATCTGTATACTGTGCAAATTACACACTAAAGTGACAATAGACTTTGCATCAAGTGCTGGACAGAATATCCCCTGAGAAACTCAGTCTCTGGAAATATAAAATGACTTACTACATTTTCATTCCACCAAGCCAGATAATGTATCTTGGATAGTCTCTTTATTCTAAAACAGGTGACAGTATCGGCCCGTCACACAATTAACCCTATCATGTCAATATCATAATGTGAGTTCATAGAGGAGAATCCAGGAGGAATGAAGGGCACTCCCATTGGCAGGAAGTCCAGATTGTTTCATATATTTAAAAAGGTTTTTTTTTATTTTATCAAAAAGTAAAAATAAAATACAATTTTTGTAGTCTCTAGCAAGTAGGTACAGAAGATACAACGCGTTTCGTCTGGAAATATTACATGAATACAGCCTTTCTCAGGTATAACAAATCTTACTGACAAAAAACCTTATATACATATGCGGAGTGGAGGAAAAAGTTCCTCCCATTTTGCAATTAGTTTTAATTAATCCAGGGTGTTCCACAAAGCTCCAGTTTGCTTATTCCCTTCCAGGCAAACTTTAATCCATATCCCTCCATGGAGAGAAACATATATTATATTATATATATTATGGTGTTGTGGCCCCTGGCCGGGAGTATCACATGGGATATCAGTGCAGGTCTCTGTTTACATGGGCCGGTTTTTCCTGATTGTGTGTGCTGTGTGAAACCTGTCCGGTGTACAAGGGGTTAACAGCTCAGATTCTGTAGGTCTTCTTTCCTGAATACTTGCATTGGACCCACCAACTCAAAAGCAATAGTGCTCATCATGCTGATAAGGAAACCATCGCACAAGCCAAGGAAAAGGCACACAACAATGACGCTTTCGAACACTTGGCACTGTGTCATCATACTCAAAATACACAGCAGTAAGAAGGAGGCCACCTGCAAGTAAATCTTCTTTAGACCAGGAATACAGTCACCAATTTTATCAGATGCAAGTCGCCCAACACCAGATGCTGCTTCAATGCACACCAACAATATCCATTCCTGCGAGTTGTTCTCAAACTTCTGCTCCACAAACTTTATGAGGTGTACGTCTGCAACAAAATATCCCAAAACCGTTGTAGCAATACCACAAACAAAGCCATATGGAGGTAGCGCCCCAGGGAACCCGCTTGGCACGGGGAAAATGACAGCAGCTACTACATTTTCACGGAACATAGCCAGCGGATTTATTAATTTCTGTCATAAACCGCTTTCAACACATAAACCATAACACTGTATTTACATTTCATATGACATAATGTACATATTAGTACATCACATGACCTTATAATTCAGGACATTACACTTACGTTTTCCCCAGAACTTCAAGGTGTCACCCACCGACCCTTGCAGACCTCAGTCTGGTTCTAAAGACGGCTATCACCGTCTATCACCCTGACAGGGATCTTTCCCCATCCTGCTGTAGGGATTCTCAACCTACTCCTAGGGAGTCTCAACCCACACTGCATCATACAGCACACATGGCAATTTTCCATAAGCTATCACATCCATCACACATGGCATTTTTACATAAGCCATCACATAGTCAACGGGACCATATCACGACTAGCACAGTCCGTCCCAAAGTCGGCTACACTTATGACCGCCTGGCCCTTGAGCCGTCCTCAGTCCTTATCACTGGCTGGCATGCACACATCAGGTGCATTGGCATGGAGCTGGCAGGCTCCCTTCACTTCCCCCACCGGGGACGGATCACTTCCAGCACCTCCTCACATGGCAGTGGTGTGGACTTCTGACTCCCATCGTACTCTCTTCACTCAGACACATGGCAGGTTCTTATCCAGGCTGCCTCACCCACAGCTGCAACACAGTGAGTCAATACGCACATCTCACACACAGACCTGTGCACCATTCAGGTTTAGCCCAGCAAAGCACTCATACACAGGTTCAGACACAGCTGCTCATTAGGCTCATGAAATAACCCAGATCTTCAGCAATCACACTCAGCTGTTCACTCAGCCCAAGAAAACCCTTCAGCTGTTAACCCCCTGTACACCGGACAGGTTTCACACAGCACACACAATCAGGAAAAACCAGCCCATGTGAACAGAGACCTGCACTGATAACCCATGTGATGCACCCGGCCAGGGGCCACATCACCACAATATATAATGTAGAAGAGAAAAAAAGTTCTATATTCTTATTTAAATTCATTCATTAAAATTTATATCCTTTCTTCTAGTTCCTGAAATGTTTTAACAGCTATACAATTTAAATGATCGGTATTTAATAAAAACTGTATTAAAAAATGTATTAAAATCGTAATCTATCCAATCACTATTCTCATTCCCCCCCCCCCCTTTTTTTTCATTATTTCTCTCCCATTTGTCCATATTATTTTTTCTCTAAGGATTCCTTATTTGAGGCTTCATATATACAGTAATAATTACAACTATATATATATATATCTCTGAAAAACATTAGACAGTAATATTACTAACTTTTTCTCTGTTCTATTTACAATCTCAGACGTGGAATCAAAACCCATTCTGAGTTGCCACTGATTCCTTCTATTCTCCTCAGCGCTATACATACCGCTACTCTATTTAGCCTCTCACTCTTTCTTTCTCCTCCTACTTAAACCTGATCCTCCTCTAAGGTAGGGGCAACTGTCTTTATTAGATTTTCTTAATAAGGTTGAATATCGAGGGATATTATCATCTATATTGGGACATTTCGTTCAAAAAAGAAATAATCTCACCTACAATTACCAAAACAAAGAGAGAAGGGAGCGCACATAGGGTCTTATCTATGATGATAATTCAATGCCCCCCGATTTGTGTGACTCACCTTTTTGGGTTGTGTGAGTCACAACAAACTGCAAGAGCCTTGTTATCCTGGTCGCTGCAGACACCTGGTGAGGGAGAAATCCGGTTGTGTAGAAAAAAAGACCGGGTTTAGATTCCGCGCAGACCGCAAAGCAGGAAGGGTAGGTTTGATGTCCGTTTTTTCTACACTACAATTACCAAGGCACCTCCACAGGAGATTCAAACTCGTATAAGAATAGTTTGACTACCTACTTGGGCTTATTTAATCCCACTTGTGTCTCCATGTTCTAACTTAGAAGAATGGGCACTCAGTAATTTCCTTTGGAAAGTTTGCCTGGAAGGGAATAAGCAAACTGGAGCTTTGTGGAACTTTTTCCTCCACTCTGCATATGTATATAAGGTTTTTTGTCAGTAAGATTTGGTATACCTGAGGAAGGCTGTTTTCATGTAAAATTTCCAGCCAAAACGCGTTGTATCTTCTGTACCTACTTGCTAGAGACTACAAAGATTGTATTTTATTTCTATTTTTTGATAAAATGAAAAAAAACTTTTTAAATATATGAAACAACCTGGACTTCCTGCTAATGGGAGCACCCTTCATTCCTCCTGGATTCTCCTCTATGAACTGACCTTTCACGGCCACAAGGCTAAGTGTGCTGCATATCCAGGATGGGGCTGCAGACCATGAGGAGAACTGAGACCAAATCTGGTCAGATGAGCCTGATATAAAGACCAGCATAAGGTGAGCTTCTATAATCCTTATAGCACTTGGAATAGTAAATACGCTGCACTTAGATCTGCGCCCCTGTTTCTCTTGTTTCTCCCACCACCATAGATAATCCATAGCCTTGGATATCATCTCCTTGTAATATCATAATGTGGTAACTCCAATTACGCAGACCTCCATAGAAGAGGCACCAAGCAGTTCCAATTACAAAGGGTAAGGAGGCAGAAATAAGAGGTGGAGATAAGGATTTCACACACAAATTGTCTACTTTATTATCATCAAAAGGAGCAAAAATGACTAGAAGCAGGCCACAAAAAATTATCTCACCTACTGAGATCACTGAATTCTTTACACAGAGCATGGCACACACATCATCTACAAGGGGTGAAACACAGGCAGGCTCCTCGACGCTCTCAGGATGCTCCTCCCGAGAAAGCTCAACAATGGGAGATGACCCCATGATGGCAGATGCTCCGTTCACTAAAAACATGATGCAAGAATTATTGGGTACCTTACGTAAGTCCCTAAAGGATGATATGAAGCTGATAGTGAATGCCTTGAAAAAAGATGTGAGGAACCTAAACATTTCGTTTAGAAATCAAAATGGTGCATCTTGCGGCTTCCAGCATACTATGAGATAAAAGACACCTCTGAATACCTAAGAAATAAAATGGGGATCAGGAGTACAGGTCCCGAAGGAACAATGTGAAACTATGCAGGATCCCCAAAAAGTGTTAAAAACTCTGAGTTGGCTCAATTTTTCCCATAACCTACTGCAGACCGTGTTGCCAGAAGCCTCTAATTCAGAACTAGTTGTGGTCATAATCCACAGGGAGCCTAAACCTAAGCTCGTTAATACTTCACTACCAAGAGATATCTTGGCGAGGATACACTTTTTCTCCATCAAAGAAAAGTTCCTGCACTGCATTACAGACAGCCCAGATCTTCCTGCTCCCTTCCAGGGTATCACAGTTTTTCAAGATCTATCAGCTTCTACTTTAGCAAGACGCAAGGAATTCGCTCCCTATAAGAAAACCTTGAGGCACATCAATATTTCTTACTGCTGGGGCTTCCCGATCAAATTAATAGTAATCAAGGATGGTGACGTGGCTGTATGATTGACACCAAGACATGCGGAGAACCAACTCAAGAAAATGGAAACTTCTCCCAGAGGGGTTCGTCTCGCCTCTTCCTCTGG
>JARQOC010002273.1:0-27575 GCA_033576535.1 Allobates femoralis
TCAGCCTCCTGCGATGCCTGCCCAATCATGATATTCTTGCGTTGTCCTATCAGCGTACGGACGTCTCGTAATCCACAATTGTGGCACGCCTATGTGCTGTCCCTGCTGCACCAGGTCCGCCCATATTAGCTTGTTGTAGCGGTGTGTAAATGAGGTAAGCTAAGCTACAGATGGCTACTTGAGACACCCGGCGATGTAGCTAGCTATAGATGTAACGTAGCGTAGCGCACCTTGTGGCGGCGTGTAAAGGTGGTGCGTTTCCTGTTTGTAATCGTTTGGCCGTGCTCGTGCACGTGAAGTAGCGGGTTGTATCCATCCTGTCGTAGCGGCGTGTAAAGGTACCCTAAAGGTACCGTTACACGAGGCAACGTTGCTGCGATGTTGCCGGCAACTTCACGGGAGCGCGCACATTTTTGACATTTTTCCAAGATTGCCTTGGACATGTCAGACACTGAGATATCTTAGGCCACACAACTATGATGTTGAAAGCAACTTTTGTTCGCTGGGTTTTGGTCAACACAGCGAGCGATGCTTATCAATGTAGTGACTAGGGGAAGTTGCTTTCAACATCGCTATTGCGGTGTCACACAGAGCGATACTAGCAGATTGCCTGAGCAACAAAGCCAGGTTTCAGAACATGTTCATAAACCTGGCAACTCCGCTCAAGCAACTTATCGCTGTTGAATCGCCCTGTCACACGTTGCAACGCACTAGCGATGTCAACAGCAACAGCGATGCCTACGTCACTTTTGGGCGATGTTGCTGGCAACATTACCTCGTGTACCGGTACCTTTATAAATCTTAACCAATAAGAAATAGACAAGTATATTTGAGTTGCTCAGTTGTATTTTAAGGGTATAAAAAAGCCTTTTGATGTATTATTTGTCAGACAACAACTTTGACCTTTTGTGTCCTTGTTGGCAAGCATAAATAGCAGCTTGCTTCATCTGAACAGTGTTGCTGAGGGAACTTGCCATGTTCACCTCTCTGCCGTCATGCCTGACAAAGCTTCACATGCCATACGGTACATCAAAGTGAATGAGTGTGCTAGCAATGAGTGAACTGAGACTAGTTTCAATGCAGTTAACTTGAAGGAATGGTGCATTTCAATTCTGTAAGGCTGGGGTCACACATAGAAATCCGTTTTTGAAAGTGATTTCCATGACCAATCCGTTTTTTTTTTGGGTGCTTTTTGAGCCTCCTACACCCATGAACGTTTTTGGACTTAGGGTGCTTTCACATCACGGATTTTTCAGATCCGATGCTGTCCGATCAAAATCGGACAGCATCGGATCCGAATTTGGCCCCATGCAGCCCTATGGGCATCGGACCAAATCGGATGTGCACTAAATGCCATCCGATTTGGTCCGATCCTGTCCGATTTTGTTATCGGTGCAAAAATCGGAGCCTGCACCGATTTTTGCACCGAAAATAAAATCTGACAGATTCGGATCGGACCCAATCGGATGGCATTTAGTGCACATCCGATCTGACCCGATCCCTATAACATGGGGCCCTATGGAGAAGGGTCCGAGGAAACATCTGATGTCTCCTCGGACCCGATTTTACTGTACTGAGCATGCTCAGTACAGTAAAACTGCTCCTGGGAGCACAAGGGTTAAAAAAAAAAAAAAAAAAAAAAGTTTATGCTCACCTCCCCCCGAGCCCCCGCCGTCTCCCACCGTCTTCCTAAAGGCATCTGGTGGTTCCCGGTGGCTCCCGCAGGCTGCAGAGGTCTTCCTCTGCTGTTCAGGACCAGCGGTGATGTCACAGTCATGTGACCCGCGGGTTACCATGGTGGAACCCGCGGTCACGTGACTGTGACATCACCGCAGGTCCTGAACACATGCAGAAGACCTCTACAGCCCGCGGGAGCCACCGGGAACCTTCAGGAAGACGGCGGGACACGGCGGGGGCTCGGGGAGAGGTGAGCATAAGTTTTTTTTTTTTTTTTTTCAACCCGGAGGCGCCGATTTTATGCCGGAATCGGGTGCCTTTTTGGCACCCGATTCCAGGCATCAGAAGGGAGCCGATGCTGTCCGATTTATATCGGACAGCATCGGCTCCCTAAAATCCGTAATGTGAAGGTAGCCTTAGTCATTTTTTTACCAAAATTCTCAAAAAAACGGATCCATTTTTTTAAGGCACCACAAAAAAACGGATCCGTTTTTCCATAGGGCCCATGTAAAAAAAAAAATTATTGTTTTTTTTTTTTAAAAACAGACCCCAAAAACGTTGCTAGCAACGTTTTTGGCTCAAAAACGGACATAGCAATGTTTTTAAGTGCAGAAAAAAACGGACAGGGTGTTTATTACATCCAATCATTTTTTCTATCAGTTTTTGGACTTAGAAAAAAAAAATGCCAAAAATGAAACCAAAAACGGACCAAGGGCTTATGTGTGACCCTAGCCATAACAATGTTTTTAAGTGCAGAAAAAAAACGGACAGGGTGTTTATTACATCCAATCTGTGTTTCTATCAGTTTTTGGACTTAGAAAAAAAAAATGCCAAAAATGAAGCCAAAAACGGACCAAGGGCTTATGTGTGACCCTAGCCTAAATCTATTTTCTCACTCACACAAAGGTTGTGCCTCCTGAATTCACCATCCATTTGATCAAAGTGAGATGAACAGCCAGATCACTAAGATGTCAGATCATGGAGAAGATGTTGGGGTAAGAGTAAAAAACGAGAGGCACACACTGTACTGCTGCTTTCCAGTAAGTGTTTTACTTCACCCAAGAGTTTAAAGTTAGGCTACCTTTACACGTCGCAACATTGCATGCAATTTCACTTGCAACTTACTGGTTGCAGTGAAATCATGGACACATTGTTCCATCTGTACACAGCCACAAAATAGAACAATGTGTCCATGATTTCACTCTCTGCAACCAGTAAGTTGCAAGTGAAATTGCATGCAATGTTGCGGCGTGTAACGGTACCCTTAAGGTACCATTACACCTGGCGACAGCACCGGAGATGTCGGCGGCGACTGGCGGGAGTGCGCACATTTTTGGCGCCCCGCCAGCGTCGCCGTCTCCCATTTACATGGGGCGACACCTCCGGCGGTGCACTGTCCATTTGACAGGCGGAATCACCACTGGGGTGTCTGAAAAGCCCAGCGGCGATGCAGTACAATGGGAGCCCTCGGCCGTTTACATGGGGTGATGTGTACACATCGCCCGAGATCGGCCGCCTGGTTTCACATCACTGATGTGAAACCAGGCGAGCACTCAGAAGCGCCGACATCACCCCTTTGCATTAGGCGACGCAGGGGCGATATCGGCGCCGATAGGTCACGCCCCTACGTTGCCTAAGAAATCGGTGGTGCCGTCGCCAGGTGTGACGGTACCCTTAAGGTACCTTTACACGCCGCCACAACAGGATGCATACAACCCGCTACAGGCTACAAATGTAGCTTGTGGCGCCAATATCGCCCGTAGTAGCGGCGTCTGAAGACGGGACGACACAGCCGGCTACAGATACATCTGTATCCGTGCACTGCCCATAAACAGATGGCTACATCACCGATTGTAGCGAGCTGTATCGGCGTGTAAAGAACCCACAGAAGGGAACTCTGGACACCCGGCGATGTAGCTGCAATGTAGCTAAGGCGTGACCCAGGCTCCGTGTTACCGCGCCCCATCTGCGATCATTGGTGGAAGCTCCTGCATGACGATTGGTAGTCGCTGCATAGGGCGGCATATTTAAGGGGCTGACCAGTCACACTACACAATTGCTCGAGCGTGCTGTATTAACCAGCCTCCTGCGATGCCTGCCCAATCATGATGTTCTTGCGTTGTCCTATCAGCATACGGACGTCTCGTAATCCACAATTGTAGCACGCATATGTGCTGTCCCTGCTGCACCAGGTACGCCCATAGTAGCTGGTTGTAGCGGTGTGTAAATGAGGTAAGATGAGCTACAGATGGCTACTTGAGACACCCGGCGATGTATCTAGCTATAGATGTTGCGTAGCGTAGCGCACCTTGTGGCGGCGTGTAAAGGAGGTACGTTTACCGTTTGTAACCGTTTGAGCGTGCTCGTGCACGTGAAGTAGCGGGTTGTATCCATCCTTCCGTAGCGGCGTGTAAAGGTACCCTTATGGTACCTTTACACGCCGCGACGGCAGGCTGGATACATCCCGCTACAGGCTACAAATGTAGCTTGTAGCGCCAATGTAGCCCGTCGTAGCGGCGTCTGAAGACGTGACGCTACAGCCGGCAACAGATACATCTGTTTCCTAGGTCTGCTCGAAAACTGATGGCTACAAAGCCGATTGTAGCGAGCTGTATCGCCGTGTAAAGAGGCAACGGAAGGGAACTCTGGACACCCGGGGCTGTAGCTGCAATGTAGCTAAGGCGTGTCCGAGGCTCTGGGATACCGTGCCCCATCACCGATCATTGGAGGAAGCTCCTGCATGACGATTGGTAGTCGCTGCCTAGGGCGGCATATTTAAGGAGCTGACCAGTCACACTACACAATCGCTCGAACGTGCTGTATTACTCAGCCTCCTGCGCTGGCTGCCCAATCAGGTTGTTATTGCTTCGTCCTATCAGCGCACGGACGGCTCGTAATCCACAATTGTAGCACGCCTATGTGCTGGCCCTGCTGCACCAGGTCCGCCCATAGTAGCTGGTTATAGCGGTGTGTAAACGTGGTACGCTAAGCTACAGCTGGCTACTTGAGACACCCGGCGATGTAGCTAGCTATAGATGTAGCGTGGCGTAGCGCACCTTGTCGCGGCGTGTAAAGGAGATGCGTTGACCGTTTGTAGCCGTTTGAGCGTGCTCGTGCACGTGAAGTAGCGGGATGTATCCAGCCTGCCGTCGCGGCGTGTAAAGGTACCCTTAGAGTTTTACTGCCCAGTATTGCTGTGTAAGTTTAACACCTGAACATGTGACAATATTTCCACAAAAATAAATAGGATGATTGTTTTGAACATTTTGTGAGGACTTTTTTTAGGAAAAGATGCAGTGTGAACATACCCTGACATTAGTGATGAGCGAACATACTCGTTACTATTCGTTACTCCGCACGGATGGTACAGTATTCCTGATACTCATTACTCGGCGAGTATCGCTGATGCTCGTGAGTGATGTCTCCATCGTTATTGATCTGACACATATTGGCAGCTCCCTTCAGTACACAAAGTAAGCTGGCACCCCAGAGAGAGCAGATTGATTGTTAGGATCTCTGGGGAGCACAGCAAGGTGTTGTATGCATGGAAAGCTTAAAAAAGCCCACCCTCCCGACCTGTCCCGGAAATACTCATGTTATGGCCGGATGTGTGTGGGCAGAGCCAATCACTAATTGACTTACATTGTACTCGCTATTCGGACAAATATGCGAGTATCACAAAGTAATTGTTACGAATATTTCGCTACACGCTTATCACTACTTGACAAGTCTAGTAATACATGGCAAATTATCATTGTCTGTGCACCATGTCAACATAGCGTCATTTAAACTTGTCTAATGCTATAAAAATCTTAAAAACTGTGCCTCATTATATGTTGTACCATGAATGTACAGTGTATTTGAAGTATGGCGCCATACAGCGCGCCGCCATCTTGATTGGTCGGTGTGTTCAGCGCGCCGACCAATCAGAATAGCGGCGCGCTGTATGGCGCCATCCTTCAAATACACTGTACTCAGTGTATTTAAAATATGACGGCATTGCGCGCGCCGCTATTCTGATCGATCGGCTACCTCGCGGCCGCTCCGGAGATAAATGTCCGCCGGTGGTCGGCCCTAAGCGCATTTATCTCCGGACATTTATCTCCGGACAAAGCCACGCAAGTTGGCTTTTGAACGGAAGTAGAATTCTAGGCAATTATATAATAGTTACAACAGGTTGGTATTGTGGTGCCATGTTTCCTATGTTGGGCACTGTAGGGCGAGGTTTTGCCACCACCTCCTGCTTGTTGTTGGTACTTGAGGCATGACTAAGCATTAATTAAAGCGTCACTCCGGCATCTTTTTTTAATTGTCACTGCTGGAGTGATATCACTAAGGTCTGTTCCCTGCCAGCCGATATCTTCTGATCTTACCAGTACCGCTTCAGTCCCGTTCCATATTGTGACCGCAGCTTCTGACTCAATGGAAGTCAGAGCTAAAGGTCACTCTCAATTTAAGTCTATGAGAGCCACATTCTGCTCTCATATACCTACATTAAGAAGTGATTTCTGGAAAGCCTACAAGCACTGGAGTGATCCAGCTAGTTATGACTATTAAACCAGGACCTCCAAACAAGCTGTGTGGGGGTCAAGGGCGTAACTACAATAGGTGCAGAGGTTGTAATCACACCCGAGTCTTGGAGCTGATGGGGGGGGGACAAAACTCTCTTTGGCATGAAGACAAAGATTAATGCTATTAAATATTTCCAGTAATTGGGGGCCTCGTTGGAGCTTTTGCATCAGCTAGAAGTTATGCCACTGGTAGGGGGAGGAGCACTACAGTAGAAGTGACAGTGCTATGAGGGTCAGAGCACTGATGGAAGAGTTTGTAATTTGACACTGCTAAACTCAGTAGCACTTTCTAATCATACAGGAGGTTAGACCAGAAAATCAGGGTGTGGCACCCTGGCACCTGTTGGGCACCACAGAAATCCTTAGGTACAATGGAGTAAGTAACAGCACAGCAAAACCACAACACAAACAACACTTAGAACACCTGGTTTCACCCCGAGCCTCTAGGGGGAGCTACACTGGTGACTTCTAACCAGTTCCCCCTATAAAAAGAGTCTTGGAGGGAGAAACTTCAGAGTGTGGTAGACGCTACAAGAGCTGCCTGCCTGTGTGAAACCTCCACCCTATGAGGAACACACTAGGCCCTGCTAGCCTGTTAGCCAGTGGAGATCCCTGCAATTGGGATAATAGGAAGAAGGAGATCACCTCTCAGGAATACAGAGTTAATCCAACTCTTTCCAAATCATCCGGTTACTGGAACCGAAGCTGTGGAAGCTACAAAGCCCTCACAGAGAACCAGCACATCCAACAGGAGGTTTAGCCACCTGTTCCACCTGATGCACCTACCCACGAGAGCCCAGGGAAGAGTACTGATCCTGCTCAGACCCTTTTACAGTGCCCTCAGTGCTGATAACCAGGTGAAGCAAGTTCCATTGAACACCCTGCCCGGTCCGGCTGGATTCCACATCCACCCGACCTTAGCACCAGAAGTAGAGAAAGGAAGCCTAACACTGCTTGCTGTGAAACTCCATAAGTGCCAACTTCACTATCCCGGTCCGAGTGTACCTGACTATCATCCAGTAAAGGTACCTAAAAGAGACTTTGTGTGGTTGTGCATTACTCCTGGATTCAGCGCAGCGTCCCGCAGCTGCCTCACAACATCTTGCGCAGCTCCCGGCTCCGGGGATTCCCGCTCATCCTGTGGGGAGCGTTCCATCTCGCTGTGTACCATCCCCCGGAGACCCGAACAGCGCTGGTAAAGTTACCAGAACACCCGCAGGTGGCGTCACGAAGACAAATCACCCCCACTGTTCCGCCATTCCCCTATTGATCTGGACCACCGGGCCTACACCACCGCGGGCGCGGTTCCGTGACTGGAGGAGAAACAACGCCCGCTACGTGTATCCCCCGGCTACGGTGAGTCAGAATTTGGCGTCACGAACAGGATACGAGCAGGCCCGTTATCTCGGGTATTGTGTGCTATTTATTGACTGTAAATATCGAACTGTACATTTGGTCCGCCATTGCTGCGCGAAAAGGCGGGAAAAGAAGGGGCGTGACTGTGCAGAGGGCGCGAAGATTGACCCCGCCCCCACGCTCTGACGACTTCCTCCGTACGCAGCAGGAACCGGAAACTCCCGTGGTGCCTCACTCCTCACCGCGAGGCCGACACTTCCGTTTGCAACCGAGGGAAAGGCTACGCTTAACTAAGGGGGAGCGACCATGAGTAACCCGGCTCCCGATCACGCGGTTTCCCCCGCTAGACCAAGCGGCACCTCAAAATATACCTCTTGATGGACAGCAACAAGTCGGCGGTATGCTACCGCAACCCGCTCCGATTATGCCGATGTCTCTACCCTACGTTCCTAGTGCGACCTGGTTACCCAAGTACAGCGGTGTGCCCAGCACCTTGGAGAACTTCCAGAGGAAGATATGCCAAGCCCTGGACATGTACCCGATGACCGGTAAGCAAAGAGCTTCAGTTATTATGGGACAATTAACCGGTGCAGCCGAACTGCAGAGCCGCAGCTGGCCTGTAGAAGTTCAGGAATCTGTGGAGCAGATATTCGCTAGATTAACTCGGGTCTTTGAGTGCCATACCGAAGCTGGATTAAGACTGTCATTCTATCGTTGTAACCAAGGGGCACAAGAAACTGTCCTTGATTATTCACTGCGCTTGCAAGAAGCATACAGACTGTTAAAACAAGTCGACCCTGACAGTGCTCGAGATGAGAACAAAGCGTTAATTGGACAATTTATTGTGGGCCTTAAACTATCTGAGGATAGGAAGCAAGCAAGCTGGTGGTCCATACAAAACCCAGGCGCAGAGTTTGATACCTTGAGAGACTTAACAGTTTGGGGACAGCGACTCGCTGAAGTACCTGATCCCGCTTCGCATGCAGCAGCAGTACGCTGACACCCCTTCCGTGCCGGCAGCAACATCTCCAATCCCTGCGATTCAGTCCAGTGCACAGACTGTAACACCTGACCGGTTTGAACAACTGTGTGCTAATGTCGAGCAGCTGATGAAAGACGTGGCCAAGCTACAAGCTGGGAGAAGACCCAAGACAGATGCAAGGCCATCGGACAAGATTCTGCTCGCCGACAGTCCTGACGACGTCCCGTGGATGAGGAGAAAGACACAGCCGTCGCGAGGAAAACCTGCAGACCGCCGCAGTCCTGACAGACGCCGCAACAGTCAGCAGAACGACTTAGGAGGACGCAACCTGCAATCCCGTCCTTTAAACGAGCGACCCCTGGGCGAGAAGGGCCAACCCCAGGAGTAGACTGTGCAGGCCCTACGTCCAGCTGGGAACACAAGTATGTGGGAGACTGTCCATACTTACCAATCGTCATCGATGGCATCGCTATCTCCGCCTTGATAGACACTGGATCCCAGGTGACATCCATCCCCAGTACCCTTTACAAGCAGTTCTGGCCCAATGTTAAGCTAGAACCCCCTAACCCTGAGATGAACCTTGAAGCCACTAATGGTATTCCGGTTACCATAGAGGGACAATGGGAAGCTACAGTAAAGGTGGGGAGGGTGCAGTTGAATAACCAGGGTATCTTAGTGGTTCAGGACAAGCCTAACCACAAGGATCCATATGTCATATTGGGTACCAATGTCATGATCAAATGCCTCGATGAAGTGTTGTTTTTGCTCCAACAGAGTGCTGAAGCCGGTAAACCCAGAGAAAAGAGGGCTATCCAAAAGCAGATCAGAGCTCTGGTGTATCAACAACAGGTAACATTGTCAAATGGTGAGATTGGCAGAGTAAGGGTCACAGATCCCATTCCAATTGTGGTACCACCCAGAAGTGAAATGATGATCTGGTGTCGAGCAGCCATAGGCCTCAGAGGGCAGGACTACCAAGCTGTAGTAGAACCTGTAATGTCTGACAGTAGTCCTACGCTCTTGACAGCCAGAGGGTTAGTCGATGTAAGAAAGGGGAGAGTCCCCGTACGCATATTGAATTATGGTGATGACGAAGTCAGACTGCCAAGATATGCAACTGTTGCTAAATTGTACCAAGTAAAAGATGATGCTGTGATTGATGTAAAATCCTCAAACCAAATAGTCACTGATGAACCCCCTCACTCCAAAGATCAGTTAGAGAAATGGTGTCAAGAGCTCAGTGTGGGAACTGACAATACACCCTCTCACCAGAAAAATGGAGTATACCGGGTAGTTCGGGAGTATGAGCAAGTGTTCAGCAAACACCCACTTGACTTTGGGAGGATTAAAGGGGTACAACATCATATCCCCACAAACAACCATGCACCTATCAAAGAAAGGTACAGGCCTATACCACCCACTCACTACCAAAAAGCAAAAGAGATGCTTCAGGACATGAAGAATGCAGGAGTCATTAGGGATAGCTGTAGTCCCTGGGCCGCACCACTAGTCCTGGTTAAAAAGAAAGATGGTAGTATGAGGATGTGTGTAGATTATAGGCAAATTAACAAAGTCACACACAAAGATGCATACCCGTTACCACGCATAGAAGAGTCACTAGCTGCACTCAAATCTGCCAACTATTTCTCCACATTAGATCTTACTAGTGGGTACTGGCAGGTTGCCGTTGCAGAGGAGGATCGTGAGAAGACAGCTTTCACTACTCCCATGGGCTTATGCGAGTTCAACAGTATGCCATTCGGGTTGTGCAATGCTCCAGGAACATTTCAGAGACTTATGGAGTGTTGTTTGGGCCACAAGAACTTTGAGACTGTCTTGTTATACCTTGATGATGTCATTGTCTACTCTCAGACCTATGAAGATCACCTCCAACACCTGAGTGAAGTGTTCGAGTCACTGTCCAAGTACGGGATGAAACTGAAACCGTCCAAGTGTCACCTGCTGAAACCCAAGGTCCAATACCTAGGACATGTTGTCAGCGCCGAAGGCGTAGCACCGGATCCGGATAAGGTCACCGTCATCAAGGACTGGCCAGCACCCATCAATCACAAAGAGGTACGTCAATTTCTAGGACTGGTCGGGTACTACCGACGATTCATCAAAGGCTATACCAAGATAGCCGCACCTATGCAAGATCTCCTAGTAGGTCAATCCAAAAACGGCAAGATCAGGGGACCCCCGTTCCACTGGGGCCCAGAGCAGGACAAGTCCTTCCAAACGTTAAAAGATGCTTTAACTGGAGAAGAAATTCTGGCTTACCCTGACTACAATCTACCGTTTCTGTTGTACACTGACGCAAGTAATGAAGGTTTAGGAGCAGTCCTATCTCAACGTCAGCAGGGCAAGGAGAAGGTGATAGCCTACGCAAGCAGAAAGCTCTGTCCCACCGAAAGGAACCCGGAAAACTACAGCTCCTTCAAGCTGGAGTTCCTGGCCCTGGTCTGGGCGATCACAGAGCGTTTCAAGCATTACCTGGCATCCGCCCCGTTCACAGCTTTCACAGACAACAATCCTCTAACACACTTAGAGACAGCAAAGCTGGGAGCCCTAGAACAGCGTTGGGTAGCAAGACTCGCTAATTACGACTTCACTGTAAAGTACCGGGCAGGTCACAAGAACGGCAATGCTGATGCCCTGTCCCGAATGCCTCATCTTCCTGAAGAGGGAGAAGACATAGATGACCTAGAAGAGATTGAACTACCTGCTTTCCACCGTTCCGGTACAGCAACATGTCATCAGAGAAACCAAACACGTGTAGAGAGGACCGTGAACCCGTTACCTCACCATGACTGGAAGGAGGCTCAGGCCAATGACCCAGATGTCAGCCTGGTAAGGGATCTCATCACTCAAGAACACGCCAATATGGACTCTGATGCCTCACCAAATGCTAAACGCCTGTGGAAGGAGAAAGGAAGGTTGTTCGTCTACCAAGGTAAACTATGCAGAAGGTACCTCAATCCGAGAACCCATGAACTAATCTGGCAGATTGTAGTTCCCAAGACTGAAGTCCAAATGATCCTTGAAGCATACCATGACGATGCCGGACACTTTGGATGGAAGAAACTGGAGAGACTCCTAAAGGATCGGTTCTACTGGGTCGGTATGAGAGGTTCCATTGACAAATGGTGTAAAAACTGTGGACCATGTCACCTTCGAAGAAAAGACCATCTAACTCAGAAAGCTCCGTTGCAACCAATTGTTACCACCAAACCTCTTGAAATAGTTGCTCTCGACCATGTGAAGCTTACCCCAAGTCGAACCGGGTACACCTACGCTCTCACCATCGTTGATCACTACTCAAGATTCCTGGTAGTCGTTCCAGTTAAGGATTTAACTGCTGAGGTAGCAGCAAAAGCGTTCCAGAGTTACTTCTGTCGCCCCCATGGGTATCCAGACCAAGTCTTAACTGACCAAGGGCCAGCCTTCGAATCAGCTCTGTTCCAAGAATTCTTAGGGCTGTATGGGTGTAAGAAAATCCGCACCACACCTTATCATCCTCAGACGAACGGTTTATGTGAGAAGATGAACCACATAGTCATTGACATGCTCAAAACCTTACCAGTTGAAGAGAGAAATCAATGGCCAGAGAAACTTCCAGATCTCGTGGACATCTACAACCACATACCTGTCAGTTCGACAAATTACACACCTGCTTACTTGATGAGAGCAAGACCAGGTAAACTGCCTATTGATTTGCAGATGGGAACCATTGAACCCACAGAAGACTCTTCTGATGAAGACTGGGTCAGCCAACGCCAAGAAAAGTACAGGAAGGTACAAGAGAGTGTTGAAAAGAACCTGGAAATCAGTAGAACCAAGCAAGAAAAAGACTTTAACAAGCACGCCTCAGCTGAACCACTAGCTATAGGTGATGTGGTGCTGAAAAGAAAGCGAAAAACCAACAAATTGGATAACAGTTGGGAATCCATACCCTACACCGTTATGCCGTCACACTTTGATAACTCAAAAACTTGTGTTATTAGCAAAGACAATGGGAATACTATTGCAACTGTCTCAAGGGATCATTTGAAGAAATGTCCGCCACAGTTAATCCCACAAGCAACCAGTTACCCTGCAGTAACTACAGATGAAGAAACAAAAGAAAATCTCGTCCTTACAGAAATTGGATACTTACCAGCTGATTGGCCACAAATAGGTGATGCATTCCTCATACCAGTTATGCACTTCTACCAGCCTACAGAAGGTCAGCCAAAACCAAATCCAATTCCACAAGTCCAACAAGAAGAAGTTCAAGTGCAAGAATTGCAGCCTGTTATCATGGAACCTGAGATTCCTGTAATCGGTCAGCCTGCTAGTCCCACAGTAAGAGAAGCCATTCCTAATCAACTACCTACAGAGGTCAGTCCAGTTGATAGACTCCGCACTTACTATGGTCTTACACAAAGCAGACATAGAGAAGTACCAACCACTTCGTACACTACACCAACAGCTTTGGAAACACCCACACTACGCAGATCCACACGTAGTACATTAGGTCAACCCCCACATAAACTTGGAGAATGGGTTTAAAATGTAGTGGAAAATATAACCTGTAAGTGTTTGTATATAATACTGTTTTTCAAAACCTGTAAAAAGTAGTGTACAGAAGGGTGGAGGAACTGGGCTATGTCCCAAGTATACTAAGTTGGGGACAGAAAGTGCCTGGTAAGGTATAGTAGGTTAGTACCGGCCTCCCAAGCAGAGACACCCGTAGGGAATGTATAAAGTTTACCATGTATCCCTGGACTTTACCTTTCTCCCTTTTCAAAAACTTTGAACAAGTGTCACAGGACTTGTGTGACCATTAACTTTACCTTTTCCAGCCTGCGGCAGATGGACTAGTGCCGTACGGACTGCTTTTCACCTTTTCCACATTTTTCACTTCCTTTTCAGTGATTTTTGTGTTTTCTTTAAGACTTTGTAAATTGAATGTTATAATATGCTTAGTGTTAAGTTGTAAAAAGAACCTTTTGCTCAGCCGGGAGAACTGAGGTTAACTAAGGGGGAATGTGGCACCCTGGCACCTGTTGGGCACCACAGAAATCCTTAGGTACAATGGAGTAAGTAACAGCACAGCAAAACCACAACACAAACAACACTTAGAACACCTGGTTTCACCCCGAGCCTCTAGGGGGAGCTACACTGGTGACTTCTAACCAGTTCCCCCTATAAAAAGAGTCTTGGAGGGAGAAACTTCAGAGTGTGGTAGACGCTACAAGAGCTGCCTGCCTGTGTGAAACCTCCACCCTATGAGGAACACACTAGGCCCTGCTAGCCTGTTAGCCAGTGGAGATCCCTGCAATTGGGATAATAGGAAGAAGGAGATCACCTCTCAGGAATACAGAGTTAATCCAACTCTTTCCAAATCATCCGGTTACTGGAACCGAAGCTGTGGAAGCTACAAAGCCCTCACAGAGAACCAGCACATCCAACAGGAGGTTTAGCCACCTGTTCCACCTGATGCACCTACCCACGAGAGCCCAGGGAAGAGTACTGATCCTGCTCAGACCCTTTTACAGTGCCCTCAGTGCTGATAACCAGGTGAAGCAAGTTCCATTGAACACCCTGCCCGGTCCGGCTGGATTCCACATCCACCCGACCTTAGCACCAGAAGTAGAGAAAGGAAGCCTAACACTGCTTGCTGTGAAACTCCATAAGTGCCAACTTCACTATCCCGGTCCGAGTGTACCTGACTATCATCCAGTAAAGGTACCTAAAAGAGACTTTGTGTGGTTGTGCATTACTCCTGGATTCAGCGCAGCGTCCCGCAGCTGCCTCACAACATCTTGCGCAGCTCCCGGCTCCGGGGATTCCCGCTCATCCTGTGGGGAGCGTTCCATCTCGCTGTGTACCATCCCCCGGAGACCCGAACAGCGCTGGTAAAGTTACCAGAACACCCGCAGGTGGCGTCACGAAGACAAATCACCCCCACTGTTCCGCCATTCCCCTATTGATCTGGACCACCGGGCCTACACCACCGCGGGCGCGGTTCCGTGACTGGAGGAGAAACAACGCCCGCTACGTGTATCCCCCGGCTACGGTGAGTCAAGGGCAATATCCTTTTACCTCACACACTGAGAAATATTCTTTAAGCTATTATGGGGGTGGTCTCCTTTCTCCAGTGTATTGCTGACTGCTTATGATTATGGAACTCATACACAAAGAAGTACATTCCCCCAGTGAAAATAATTTGATAACACCCGCTTGGACTCATCAAAAGCAAACTAAGTAGGTGCCAAATGTTTTAATTGCTTATATTTCTGCAACAGAGAGGAGAAATGAAAAAAACAATTCATTCCGCTATGCAGCTACTATTACATCACACATCCTGTCCAACATAAAACATTTGTTGAGAAATACTCTTTAAATAGAGATTAAAATGATCAAGAAGGGTAGAGGTTTAGGCCACTATATATGTCTTTTAGCTACCTTGTTCCACTTTCTAGGGCATCTAGGTTGTACCAGCAAAGTCTGGTATCCAAACCGCCGCTTCTCAATGGAGTTGTAAATTTGCTAGCTATGTCTCCTTCCATGTACATGTATACCCAATTCTCAATTTACTCTCTCAGCCCCAAATGTCTTTTCTCTTCAACTCTCAGTTAGCAAATTAACTGTAACAACATAGGGTCTTATCCGAGATAAAGGGAATATTCGTGAGAGATACATCAGATTCACTCACTTATTATGTGAGCCACAACCACTGTAAACTTATTGTGTGAGCCACAACCACTGTAATGACCCCTTTACACGCAGCTACAGGTTACAGGTTTTCCACAGGTAACTTACTGGTTGCAGTGAAATCATGGAGACATGGTTCTATCTTGTTGCTGTGTACAAATGGAACTATGTCTCCATGATTTCACTGCAACCAGTAAGTTGCCTGTGGAAAACCTGTCACCTGTAGCTGCGTGTAAAGGGGCCATAAGGGTACCTTTACACGCGGCAACTTTTTTAGAAATTTCACAGGTAACTTACTGGTTGCAGTGAAATCATGGACACATTGTTCTATCTTGTTGCTGTGTACAAATGGAACTATGTCTCCATGATTTCACTGCAACCAGTAAGTTGCCAGTGAAATTCCTAGAAAAGACGCCACGTGTAAAGGTACCTTAATCAGCATTGGCGGTGTTGCAAGCCCCAAAGTGATGATCCTTTGTTGGGTGCAGAAAATAGGTAATCAGACTGCGCTGCTTGCCAGTCAGAATGATGTGCCAGAGGAGTCTAAGTAGATGTAATAGAGAAATAGACTTTATTTCAATGTGTTTTGTGGTGTTCACACCACTTCCTCAGGACAGCTTATCATGACTGTCCTGAGGAAGTGGTGTGAACTCCACGAAACGCGTAGAAATAAAGTCTATTTCTCTATTACATCTACTTAGACTCCTCTGGCACATCATTCTGACAGTGCAGTGAATATGCAATTAGCCTAATAGGTGGTCCCGGAAGTAACAGCGGGAGACTAATAAATCTGATCTATCTATTCTATCCATTCTAACACTTTTACCAGCATGGAAAGCCCATGCTACAAACTTGCACAGTATGCTGTCTGGGTGCAAGTTTTTCTTGCACCCATAGACTTTCATTGGCCTCACGTGTGTGACACTTGCATACAATCGTAGCATGCTGCGAATGCACTCGCATTTGACTTGCAATGCGAATTCAGCCCTGGAAAAACGCAATAATCTGTCCTGACAGATTGTTTAACATTGGTCCGAGTGCAATGCAAGTTTTTCTTACGCCAGTGTGCCTTCTCCCTAAGTGGGAGTTCCTAGTGTAATGTGTGATGCCTAGTGATGAGCGAGCACTAAAATGCTTGGGTGCTCGATGCTTGGGTCGAGCATCTCGAGATGCTTGGGTGCTCGGCCGAGCACCAAGCCCAATGTAAGTCAATTAGTGACAGGCTCCGCCCACAGACTTCCGCCTATAAAACGAGTGAGGTGCCAGCTCACTGTGTGCACTGAAGGGAGCTGTGTATTTGTGTCAGAGCGATAATTATTAGTGAAGGTTCCGGCTCCAGTGGTGGTCGGGCGGCGGCTCAGTCATTGCAGACTGTAAGCCTTCCTGAAGAGATAAGCTTTCAGGTTCCGTCTGAAAGATCCGAGCGTGGTGGATAATCGAACGTGTTGGGGCGCAGAATTCCAGAGGATGGGGGATATTCGGGAGAAATCTTAGAGGCGTTGTGTGAGGAATGGATAAGTGTGGAGGAGAGGAGGAGGTCTTGGGAGGATTGAAGATTACGTGAGGGAAGATATTGGGAGATTAGTTCAGAGATATAGGGAGGAGACAGGTTATGGCCGGCTTTGTAAGTCAGTGTTAATAGCTTGAACTGGATTCGTTGGGGAATTGGGAACCAGTGAAGGGATTTGCAGAGGGGAGATACAGGGGAGTAGCGAGGAGAGGGGTGGAATAGTCGGGCAGCAGAGTTGAGGACAGAGTGGAGAAGAGCAAGAGTGTTAGCAGGGAGGCTACAGAGGAGGATGTTACAGTAGTCAAGCCGGGAGATGATGAGGGCATGTACAAGAATTTTAGTAGATTGAGGGCTGAGGAAATGACAGATTCTGGAAATATTCTTGAGCTGGAGGTGACAGTAGGTGGCGAGAGTTTGGATGTGAGGTTTGAAGGACAGGGCAGAGTCGAGAGTTACTCCAAAGCAGCGAATTTGAGGGGTGGCAGAGAGCATGATGCTATTTACCATAATTGAGAGATCAGGTGGAGAAGGTGAAAGATGGGATGGAGGAAAGATGATGAGTCCGGTTTTATCTACGTTGAGTTTTAGGAAGCGAGAGGAGAAGAAGGATATGACTGACAGACACTCCGGGATTCTGGACAGCAGAGAGGTGACGTCTGGACTAGAGAGGTAGATCTGAGTGTTGTCAGCGTACAGGTGGTATTGGAAGCCATGGGACTTTATGAGTTGTCCTAGGCCAAGGGTATAGATGGAGAAAAGTAGGGGCCCCAAGATAGAGCCTTGTGGGACTCCAACAGAGGTAGGGCGGGATGAGGAGGTAGTGTGGGAGTGGGAAACGCTAAATGTGCGGTTGGAAAGGTATGAGGCGATCTAGGACAGGGCAAAGTCTTTGATGTCAAGGGAAGAAAGAATCTGTAGTAGAAGAGAGTGGTCGACTGTGTCAAAGGCAGACTACAGATCTAGAAGGAGGAGGATTGAGAATTGTCTGTTTGGTTTGGCTGTGATCAAGTAGTTAGTCATTTTGGTTAGGGCAGTTACGGTGGAGTGGTGGGGCCGGGAGCCGGATTGTAGGTTGTCAAGGAGAGAGATAGATGAGAAGTGGGAAAAGTTGAGCATGGACATGTTGTTTAAGGCGTTTGGAAGCAAACGGTAGCAGCGATATGGGGCAGTAGGTCGTCATAGCAGTCGGGTCAAGGTTTGACTTTTTCAGGATGGGCGTGATGGTGGCATGTTTGAAAGCAGAGGGCTCGGTCCCTACTGCCCACATTCCAGGCCCTCTACTAAGGGTATTGTATTTTTCCAGACCCGCCTCATTTTTATCAACACCAGCGGTGTTGAAGTGCATCAGTTTCAATGGGTTTCACTAACCACACTGTTGTAACCTTTTATTGGAGGCTAGTGTTATTCTAAAGAGACACGTACTGTTATAATTGTTATAATCGTTCTCCATGCTGGGGTTCTTTATGAATACAGACTCACTGCAACTTCTTACTAGAGGGGGTCTGATGAGAGTACAGTGATAATCCGGGAGTAATTATGCTACTGATGCACTGGTTCACCCATGTTGTTATTGGCAATAGGTTGTACGGTACCGACCATAGCAAACAGGCATCTGATATAGAGATCATATACTATTTATCATACAGTAAAATCCATCTATTGTTTACCTGATAATGTTCGTAACCCCTGCGGGGCTCCATGTTAATATTGTATGATATGTAAAAACCCGATATATTGTAATACATTGATTGTTATAAAGGTACCTTGGGTCAACTGATACCAGTGTTTCCTGTAATATTGGATATTTGTTTTCCTGTACACCCACAACGGTTACCCATTTGGGTCCTGGTTGAATTGTTCATGTCTTGTGTGGCAGTAGATTTATGTTTTTAATTGTTTTTAATTTTAAAAATCAAGGTTTCTTGCTGTCTCTTATTCACAAATAAATGTAAGATATATTTTTTTCACCTGCAATTGGCTGTGCGCACTCTATACAGAAGGTGGGTAGGGTCACATTGGCGTTTTTTGTTTAAAATCCTGATCCGGTTTTGAGCTTTAAAAAAGCTCAAAACCGGACCAGGAAAGGCTCCTGATGGAAGCCTATGCAAAACACCGGATGGCTTCACAAGCCATCCGGTGGCCGGATCCGGCACTGCTGCCTGCGTTTAAAATCATGCAGGCAGCAGTTTTCGCAGCGTTTACCGGGCCGCACTGCGGTCACCGGATGGCTCAGGATGTGTAATCCCTGAGCCATCCGGTAACTGCCGAGGTTGCGGTTCCCGGCTATTGGCGGGATCCGCAACCTTAATAAAGAGTAAAATTGTTGATCTAAATGACTTTTTAAGGTCTGTAGGGGGGCTTAGACCCCCCTACAGACCGGCCGCCCACTTCTATAGTGTACTTCAGCTATATCTCACGGGGCACGGGCTCCCCGGAGCAAAGTGCCCCCCCCCGTATCACTATACAGGGGTGCCTACACCCCTCTATTACAATGATGCTTTAATGATGTCCAAAAATGCAGTACAAAAAGGATTTTAGCAATCGCAATGTAAGTTCATACTTACATGCTGTTGTAGGCAGAGTCCCGATAAAACCATGGGCGGGGCTGTGTGCAGCAGCCTCCGCCCACTCCTTCTTGATGGCCGCCCCCTCTGGCCGTAATCCAGTGTTGTGAGGGCGGGCACGTCGTTAAAGGGGCGTGGCTAACCGCGGCAAATAGTTAGCCACGCCCCTTTAACGACGTGCCCGCCCTCACAACACTGGATTACGGCCAGAGGGGGCGGGCATCAAGAAGGAGTGGGCGGAGGCTGCTGCACACAGCCCCGCCCATGGTTTTATCGGGACTCTGCCTACAACAGCATGTAAGTATACACTTAAGGGTAGGGTCACATTGGCGTTTTTTGTTTAAAATCCTGATCCGGTTTTGAGCTTTAAAAAAGCTCAAAACCGGACCAGGAAAGGCTCCTGATGGAAGCCTATGCAAAACACCGGATGGCTTCACAAGCCATCCGGTGGCCGGATCCGGCACTGCTGCCTGCGTTTAAAATCATGCAGGCAGCAGTTTTCGCAGCGTTTACCGGGCCGCACTGCGGTCACCGGATGGCTCAGGATGTGTAATCCTGAGCCATCCGGTAACTGCCGAGGTTGCGGTTCCCGGCTATTGGCGGGATCCGCAACCTTAATAAAGAGTAAAATTGTTGATCTAAATGACTTTTTAAGGTCTGTAGGGGGGCTTAGACCCCCCTACAGACCGGCCGCCCACTTCTATAGTGTACTTCAGCTATATCTCACGGGGCACGGGCTCCCCGGAGCAAAGTGCCCCCCCCCCGGATCACTATACAGGGGTGCCTACACCCCTCTATTACAATGATGCTTTAATGATGTCCAAAAATGCAGTACAAAAAGGATTTTAGCAATCGCAATGTAAGTTGATACTTACATGCTGTTGTAGGCAGAGTCCCGAGAAAACCATGGGCGGGGCTGTGTGCAGCAGCCTCCGCCCACTCCTTCTTGATGGCCGCCCCCTCTGGCCGTAATCCAGTGTTGTGAGGGCGGGCACGTAGTTAAAGGGGCGTGGCTAACCGCGGCAAATAGTTAGCCACGCCCCTTTAACGACGTGCCCGCCCTCACAACACTGGATTACGGCCAGAGGGGGCGGCCATCAAGAAGGAGTGGGCGGAGGCTGCTGCACACAGCCCCGCCCATGGTTTTCTCGGGACTCTGCCTACAACAGCATGTAAGTATCAACTTACATTGCGATTGCTAAAATCCTTTTTGTACTGCATTTTTGGACATCATTAAAGCATCATTGTAATAGAGGGGTGTAGGCACCCCTGTATAGTGATACGGGGGGGGGGGCACTTTGCTCCGGGGAGCCCGTGCCCGTGAGATATAGCTGAAGTACACTATAGAAGTGGGCGGCCGGTCTGTAGGGGGGTCTAAGCCCCCCTACAGACCTTAAAAAGTCATTTAGATCAACAATTTTACTCTTTATTAAGGTTGCGGATCCCGCCAATAGCCGGGAACCGCAACCTCGGCAGTTACCGGATGGCTCAGGGATTACACATCCTGAGCCATCCGGTAACCGCAGTCCGGTATTCTGCACACATTTTTGTAACAAATGTGTGTGCCCGGCATTGCGTTCACCGCATCCGGATCCGGATGCGGTGAATGCAATTTAGCTTAGCAATGTGACCCTACCCGTTCTCCTTTCCTTCCTGAATTACAGTTTTCTGCTTCTGTGTTGCAGCACTCGCCAAAAACTATAAGGCTGGGTTCACATTGCGGCGGCGTCCGATCCGGGGCTGTCAGGAGTGACAGCCTGGACAGGAGTTTTGCTCCATAGGAGACTATCGGGCTGCACGGAGCTGGATGGCAATTATCTGCCATCCGGCTGCTATCTCGCCGGATGAAGCCGGGACACGTGTGGTTTTTCTTCCGATTCCAAAAACGTTGCATGCAACGTTTTTGGAATCGGCAGAAACATCCCGCTTCTCCAGGATACATCCGGCAAGATAGCAGCCGGATGGCAGATAATTGTCATCCAGCTCCGTGCAGCCCGATAGTCTCCTATGCAGCACAACTCCGGTCCAGGCTGTCACTCCTGACAGCCCCGGACACCGCCGCAATGTGAACCCAGCCTAACCAGGGAGTGCACTCTCATACCTCTCATGATGAAAGCAGAGGGGAAGGTACCAGAGGTTAGCGATAGATTGAAGAGGTGGGTTAGGGCTGGGATGAGCGTGTTAGTGAGGTTGGGGAGGAGGTGGGAAGGGATGGGGTCAAATGCACAGTTTGTGATTTCGTTTGTTTATGAACAACCATGTTCACATACAGTGTGATAATGCAAGAGATATTCAAATAAAACTCTTAAATTAGCTAAAAATCAAGATTTTAATAGGTCTGGTAAAAAAAATTACCGGAACTTTATAAAATGTAAGATGATATCAAAATTCACATACATGTAGCAGCTGGTCATTGCAGTTTTTCATGCATGGAATATATGCAAGAAAGACAAAATATGAATGTGCGCTTATAGTTTATTATATTATATTATATGATACTAGCTGGGTGCCCGATGCACATGCATCGGGATTCTAGCAGAGCGAGTCTCTGACTCACAATGGCCGCTTCGCGGCCAATGCTTCGCGCTGCTAAGGCGACTCGCCATGCCCGCTGCACGGGCATAGCGAGTCGCCTTAGAACTGCTCGCAATGGCCGCTGCGCGGCCAATGCTTCGGGCGTATCCACATGACCACGCTGACTCGCAGCGTGAGCGGATTCAAAATGGGCAAAAAACCCATTCGTGATTATATAGATTATTATTGTTTTTCCTATAGCAGTGACACAACTATGCCACAAGGGGGCATAAGTGTATAGCAAAAACATTTATTTTCAGTGTTAGGTAATTGGATTACAAACTGACAATTTCCTCCAGACCTTTGGGAATTGGTTTACAAAAATGCATACTGGTACTTTATTTTAAAGAATGCCAATCATCAGGATAATGAAGTTGACATCAAGTATGGGACATTAGTGCCAAATTGGTAGGGGTCAGTCCCTCAACACCAATCAGCTTTATCAAGTTTCCTCTGCATTTGGTGCAAGATCTGAATATTTAAGCTAGTGGGACACAGCTGCAATACCACACACATGCACCAGAAGAACCCCGCTAAAATGCTGTGGCAACTTGGGGTTCAATCACTGCTCTCTGGAATAGAAACAAATAACTTTTAATCCAATATAGAAATCCCCAACCAGCTTCATTTTTTTTATAAATGGAAAAGCAAGTACCGTATATACTCGTGTATAAGCCGACTTTTTCAGCCCTTTTTTTGGGCTGAAAAAGTCCCCCTCGGCTTATACACGAGTCACTAACTTAACTGACTTATGCTTTTCAATTGCTCCTCACCCTAGCTGTCTCCTAAACACCCACACAACCCCCCTACAAGCACCCTCGCCCCCGCTGCTGCCCTTCAGTCAATACGGTACCTCCGCATCATCGCTGCGGCTGGGGCTGGCTGGGGCTGGGATGTGGGGGCCTGGATCCCTCCGCCCTGCTCTTGCGATGTGCGGTGGATCCTTACGCCGCATCGCTCCGTCCTGCTCCAGCGATGTGCGGCTTGGATCCCTCCGCCGCACATCGCTCAGTTCTGCTATAGCGATGTGGCGGCCGGATCCCTCCGCCGCATCGCTCCGTCCTGCTCCAGCGATGTGCGGCTTGGATCCCTCCGCCGCACATCGCTCAGTTCTGCTATAGCGATGTGGCGGCCGGATCCCTCCGCTGCATCGCTCTGTCCCCCACAGCACTGCACACACAAAAGAAGTCCCCTGCGGCCAGACATTCACCTAATGCACAGTGCGGCCGCAGGGGACTTTAATTACGGTGCCATACTGTCCCAGTCTAAGGAAGGAGGTGAGGCATCATTAGAGTATTGTGGAGCCCCAAGGGACGTGGGGTACTCGGTACCGGACCGATCTGCTGCTGGGGATGTCACTGGTGGCCTGGTCCGGACCGTGTCCCTGGCTCAGCACAATAAAAGGGGAATTATTTACAAGGGATATGTCACGGGTGACGCCACCCACTTGGTGCGGCCAGCTATGGGGCCGCGGCTGCTGCAGAACCTCCGGGGGTGATGGAATGGCAGCGGGGATGGTATAGTTCTAGTGGGGAGAACTGTATCCCCCGGGGCAGTAAGGAGTTAAAGTCTGTTGGTCTGTGTGAGCACACTTACTTTGCAGCTGCAGGGATCTCTCTTCCTGTGCTGGTGCTGACAGGCTGTAGCTCTGCAGGTTGAGATCTTCCTGGTGCAAGCCTGTATGGGAGAAAGGGTCTGCAGATAGAAGCAGGCAGGAGACAATGCAGGGTTTCCAAAGCTTTACTTAGTTCCTTCAGTCAGCTTACAAGTTAGTTGTTACACAGTTCTTAACATTCAGTTGCATTCTCCCTTTCCGGGTTCCCTTTCCTCCTGCAGCCAGGCTCCTCTCTCCTTGTGACCCCTCACACAGTCTTTAAGTGTGCCTTTCCGGGCTAATACTCTCTTTCTCCGTCTTACACGGGTGTATGCGGACGCTGAACAGTATAGCGGTGACTCGGGCTTCTGTGAGTCCTAGTGTGTCACTGAGCTGCCTGTTCTTTGGGTTAGGAACTCCAGCTTGAAACTAAAGCTCCCCGTCAGTGAATCTGGGGATACCGGGTGAATCGTCGGTCCCCTTCAGAGCTGACACTCTGCTCCAGCCCAGCCTGCAGTAGTCCACAGCATTAAACTACCAGGCTCCTTCCTCTGTTTCCTTCAGATATCTAGGAGGGCTTCTCCACCTGCTGTTAGTAGCTTCTGCTGCTGTCCAGGGCACGGGTTGCACCGTCCCTTCTCTGTCTATCACACTCCTGGTGGTTTCAGCGTCTTGGATGGGCTTTTCCCCCCCATCTGGCTCGCATTGGCTCAGTACGGGTCAGCGCTCCTCAGCTTAGGCACTTCCAGGCAGCATGTGTCTTTCTGTCTTTTCATCTCAGTTACTTCAGCCTACTAACTCCCTTTACTCCTCCCCCTCTCTATATACTGTCAGTCACCTGACCTTCTGGTGTGCCCAACCCACTCCTCATCCACCACTCCTCTGGTCTCATATAGTCTCCGACCTCAGAGCTGGATGTGAACCCTCTCTATGCGTGGGGATGTGGGCTGTGAGGGTGTAGTGTTTACTATGTCCTAACTGCCTGGCTGCAGTACCTTTTGTGGCCACCTGTACGCAGGGGCGCCACATTCTCCCGGAGTTAAACAGCGCGTCCGCGCGCGACTCGACATTGGTTACCCTGAAAACATTTTTATATTATATATAACAATAAACATTATGAATTCTTGGTTTCTTCCCTTCCGGGAGGCACGATTCTTGGAACGTTACATTAACTATAAACATCGGTGCATGGGTATATATACTCGTCATTACCCTCTTCGCTGTAAAACACACATTATAAGACATTGCTTCGTATAAAAGTATAAAATCTCTCTTTTCTTTTCAAAAAGTGCTAAAACTTTCAAAAATTCTCAGAAAGTGCAAAAGTCTCAATAAGCAGCTTCAAAGTTCAAAATGCAGAGTTCGTGCATTACTTCGCATTTGCATCTGGTCTTAAAACCAAAGGGGAGCACACAAGTGCGCTCAACTATATACAAAAGGGAGTTCGTATCAAGTCATTGTTCATGATATCAATTGTTCTGGTAAAACATATAAGACAGACAGGGGAATGCTAACATTCACTCAGGTGAGGTTGGGGGATCAATAAGGAACAATGTACATTCACACTTACAGTTTCTTCATCTGTTCCTTCTTGATGCAGGACACGGGTCTTACTCCTGATCCTTCTTCTCCATCTTCCGGATCATCTGGGATGCCTTCCCTTCTGGATGCAGATCCTGCGTTTCTATTCTTTCTTTTGCTGCGTCCATGGTACCACTTGCGATGTCTTCCGTCTGGGGTACACCTCTAGGTCCTGCAGTGCAGCGTTCAGCAAACTGCTCTCTGGGCTCTGCGTTATAACATCCTTCATAGACTTGGATGTAACAGTTTCTAGGCTGATCAATGTTGATCTGAATCCGGGTCCTGTTCTCCTCCTGGGCCCGTGTCATCCTTGGGGGCAGCCGCCGTACACCCCTCCGGGTGTCTAGGACATAGGGGCGCTCTTCTCCTCCTTCAGCCATCTCCTCTCGGTCACACGGGGTCTCTCCTCGGCTGGGTTCCTCCACTAAATCTTTCTGTGGGCCCTCCGGGATCACGCGTGGTCTTTCGGGTGGAGCGCTGGTTGCTGCGTCCTCCGCTTCCGTCCTCGTGTCTCTGGATGGAGACTGCTTCTCTTCCGGTTGCCTGCTCCGCCCCCTCCTGATGACGATTTCCTTCTTCGTTCGCGCCAGCTTCTTGGTAGGAGGATCTAGGGGCGGCGGCTCTTCTTTGAGAGTGACAGCTGGCTCTCCCGGAGTTAAGGAGAGCCAGGGCGGGACCTTCTTTTCGCGCCTTGGACCGGACCGGCCCACGATGGGAGGCTTAGGAACGCCCCCTCTGCACATGGCGCTAGTCCCTGGTGGCCGCCATTGGGGTCAGATTTTGGCGGGAAAAGTCCAGAAACAGTTCTTTTGGCGCACAAGGTCCAATTCTTTTGGACCGGGTAGATCCTGTTCGTGACGCCAGGTTGTGGAGCCCCAAGGGACGTGGGGTATTCAGTGCCGGACCGATCTGCTGCTGGGGATGTCACTGGTGGCCTGGTCCGGACCGTGTCCCTGGCTCAGCACAATAAAAGGGGAATATTTACAGGGGATTGTCACGGGTGACGCCACCCACTTGGTGCGGCCAGCAATGGGGCCGCCGCTGCTGCAGAACTTCCGGGGGTGATGGAATGGCAGCGAAGGTGGTACAGTTCCAGTGGGGAGAACTATGTCCCTCGGGGCAGCAAAGAGTTAAAGTCTGTTGGTCTGTGTGAGCACACTTACTTTGCAGCTGCAGGGATCTCTCTTCCTGTGCTGGTGCTGACAGGCTGTAGCTCTGCAGGTTGAGATCTTCCTGGTGCAAGCCTGTATGGGAGAAAGGGTCTGCAGATAGAAGCAGGCAGGAGACAATGCAGGGTTTCCAAAGCTTTACTTAGTTCCTTCAGTCAGCTTACAAGTTAGTTGTTACACAGTTCTTAACATTCAGTTGCATTCTCCCTTTCCGGGTTCCCTTTCCTCCTGCAGCCAGGCTCCTCTCTCCTTGTGACCCCTCACACAGTCTTTAAGTGTGCCTTTCCGGGCTAATACTCTCTTTCTCCGTCTTACACGGGTGTATGCGGACGCTGAACAGTATAGCGGTGACTCGGGCTTCTGTGAGTCCTAGTGTGTCACTGAGCTGCCTGTTCTTTGGGTTAGGAACTCCAGCTTGAAACTAAAGCTCCCCGTCAGTGAATCTGGGGATACCGGGTGAATCGTCGGTCCCCTTCAGAGCTGACACTCTGCTCCAGCCCAGCCTGCAGTAGTCCACAGCATTAAACTACCAGGCTCCTTCCTCTGTTTCCTTCAGATATCTAGGAGGGCTTCTCCACCTGCTGTTAGTAGCTTCTGCTGCTGTCCAGGGCACGGGTTGCACCGTCCCTTCTCTGTCTATCACACTCCTGGTGGTTTCAGCGTCTTGGATGGGCTTTTCCCCCCCATCTGGCTCGCATTGGCTCAGTACGGGTCAGCGCTCCTCAGCTTAGGCACTTCCAGGCAGCATGTGTCTTTCTGTCTTTTCATCTCAGTTACTTCAGCCTACTAACTCCCTTTACTCCTCCCCCTCTCTATATACTGTCAGTCACCTGACCTTCTGGTGTGCCCAACCCACTCCTCATCCACCACTCCTCTGGTCTCATATAGTCTCCGACCTCAGAGCTGGATGTGAACCCTCTCTATGCGTGGGGATGTGGGCTGTGAGGGTGTAGTGTTTACTATGTCCTAACTGCCTGGCTGCAGTACCTTTTGTGGCCACCTGTACGCAGGGGCGCCACAGTATAGGATTTTAAGTTAGCATACAGTAATAGAGCAGGGAAAGCAATAGTGAGGGAAAGAAGAGCAGAGCAGGGGAAACATATATTCTCAGGGAAATTACAGTAGTAATAGTGCAGGGGAAAGAAGACTAGTGAGGGAAAGAAGAAAGCAGGGTATAGAATTAGCAGGATGCTTACCATAGACTGGTTTCACACTGGCGTTCCCCTCCACAGCATTCTGTGGCTAGGGAATCACCATGTGAGCGCAGCCAGTGCAAGACCCTATGTTTAGAATGGGGA